>ML829724.1:52525-63342 GCA_009831015.1 Picea engelmannii
AGGTTGAACCTATCTGGGAGAGTTCTCAAGATTTTCTGAACTAAAGAAGGTTCATCAATTGTTTCACCAAGTGCCTTCATTGCATTTACCATTTCTTCTACTCTCAGAAAGTATTTTCCAATAGTTTCATCTTCCTTCATCTTTAGTTGTTCAAATTGTATTCTGTCGGTTTGAAGCTTTGCATCCTTTACCTTCTCATTACCCTCATAGCTGCTAATGAGTTTGTCCCACATTTCTTTGGCAATTCCAAGGTGCACAGCTTTTACGAATTCTGCTTCTGCAAGCCCACTCAAGATAGCATTCATAGCCTTAGCGTTGAAGCTAAATTCTAGTTTGTCATCCTTATTAGCTAGCACAATTGGATTTACATAACCAGTATCTACCACATCCCAGACATCTTCACCTAACGACATTATGTAGGTTCTCATTCTAACTTTCCAGAAGGCAAAGTTTGTTCCATTGAACAGAGGGGCATTATTGTTTGAATTTCCTTCATGGCTTGACATGTTTAAGCTCTAGGATCTACCCTTAGATAAAAGGGGTTGGCTCTGATACCCATTGTTGGACAACTAAGAGGGGGGCTGAATCAGTTGTTACCGTGCTTAAACAATTATTCTTCTTTTAAAATCTTTAAAAGGCACTCAATGATGATCACAATAATGCAGGGAAATAAACAATGGCACATTCAGCATCAGTCACATATATGAGAAACACAGAGACAAATATTTCCCAAGGAAACCCATACAGGGTAAAAACCTCTTCTTCTTTATATGATAAGTATTATTTACATTCTTTACATTATCATACATATGAGCACCAACTCATTGTGAGGCTACAACCTCTGTTTTGCAAGCTGTAACTTGTTGAGAGTACCAACTCTCTATTTTTCTCTAGCACCCACTAGAAGGAAGCACCAACTCCCTGGTTTCTCTAGCACCAACTAGAAGGAAGCACCAACTCCCTGGTTTCTCTAGCACCAACTAGAAGGAAGCACCAACTCCCTGTGTTCAAGCACCCACTTGAACCTCTGAGGAAACTAGTCCTCCCTAGCACCTCCCAACCACCCTGGATTATGAATATGAAACATTGAAACCTATTATAGTGATATAGTGTTCAATAATAGCTTACCAGTCTCATCACTGTTCTGCAAGATTTTTCTACTCAGACTTCCTCACTGTCTTCCAGCATGCATCCGCTGCCCATTCTGTTCTTCTTCTTTTTATGCTCTGTGCAACATTTCCATTCATTGCGCAGTTCTTCTTCTGTTCTATTCAGCTGCTGCACTCTACTCCTTCTTCAGGCATGAATCATCTTCAACAACAACATCCACAGTAGCAACAACAACCGCATATCTTCTCTATATCGTGTATATATAGCTTATGTGCACCTTGTGCATGCAATATTCACCATTCCTCTGCATTCTCACACGATGCCAATTTCCTCCACATCTCAAGTGCTCTGCCTGATCATCATCATGACTCTTCAGCTTCTCTGGCAGTTCAACCCTTGTGTCTATCATCACTAGGTGTTATGCCAAGATTCCTTTTTCTCTCTGGTAGTTGAGACTCTTTGTCTTCTCTATTACAATCAAGCTCATCCTTTTTGTTTCAGTTACGAGCTCCAACCCTCATCCAGCTATCAATTTCCTCCATGAATCGTCTTCATTCCATTGGCAGATTCCTTGTAACTCTTCAACTCCTTCAGAAATCACACAGAAGTCTCTTCACCTCCTCTGGTAGAAACCATCAATGGTTTCTAGCAGTTACACTGTGAGGATCAACATTAGCCCTTCGATTGTGCCCGTGTTCACCTCCATCGTTGGATTAACTATGATGGGTTCTTGTGTTATTTACCCATTTTGCACTTTCACAATTCGGAGATTCTGCGATGAGACATCTTGAGTCTCCATGTTGTGATCTCCGAAACTTCAAGACAGAGCTTTTCTATGCTAGCTCCTTCCTTGATATGACCATGGCCATGACCAAGCGCTTGTTCATAACGTGCTTTTCACGATTTCGCATTTCGCCTTTTCGTTAATTCCGTTGTGAAGTTTCTCGACTTTCCAAGTTGCGATCCCCGAAATGCCAAAAAGGACCTTGTTTGCACGTACTCTTCTCTTCATCTCTTCGATGGTGTGACCACTGGCTGAGACCACAAGCCTTAAAGTATTTCGCAATTTCGCGTCTCACAATTTCGGAACTCCTATGGTTATGTTTCTTCCCTCTCCAAGTCGCGATTCGTGAAACTCCGAAATGGAGTCGAATCAACAGTCCAAAATCTTGGTGTATTGACGGTTCAGATCTTATTGTGAGTTTTCATCTCGCGATTCCTATGATGGAGGTTCTCGTCACTCCAAGTCGCGATAGTTGAAGCTCCGAGATGGAGCTCAGATCAATGGTCCACGTTCTTGGTGATCTGATAGTCCTGATCTTTTTGCGATCTCGCATCTCATTGTTCCTTAGATGGAGGTTCTCGTCACTCCAAGTTGCAATAGGTGAGACTCCGAGATGGAGTTGGATCAACGGTCCAGAACAAACCTCGATCTGACGGCTAAGATAGTTTCGTGATTTCGCATATTGCGAATTTGAGAGGTTAGGGAACCCCGTTCCTTTGACTTTCTAGTCAGCGACATGATGATATTTTGCCATGTGTCCTATGATTCGACGGTCCAGATCTGATCTTGATTCAACAGCTCAGATCATATCACAATTTTGCATATTGCGATTTCAGAATTCTTGTTGCAAAGTGTTTTGACACTCCAAATTTCGGTACCCGAAACCCCGATAGCCAAATCTCTGAAATAGAGTTGGACCATCGCTTCGATCTTGCACTTTAAAGAATGTGCAGGTTCTTCTTGATCCAACGATGGTCGGACCCTATGCTTAGATCTAACGCCAGAGATCTATCCTCCATCTTTCCACTCCTCCTATCTAGATTCAGATATGACGGTCATCAAGAATTCTGATTGGGATCCAAAAATCAATTTCGCTTCTCTGCCCGAGCTTACGCATCCTCCTTACTTAGAAGAATTTCTAAGTGTCAAAGGCCTCGACCTTTGATCCGCCTGAGATCCTGAGTATGCTATCTCTCTTGAGCTTTGGCAATGAGTTAACCTCGTCCCTGGTGCACACCTACGCACTGCATGCGACTCTGCGCTAATCCTCCTTAGATTACATTGTTCATGTTTTTCCATCGATGCACACCCTAATCTTGCCATCAATGACAAGCACACACTGTCTGTAAAACATGCCAACAGGCAATTCACTCCCGTAACTACCTGAGAGGCTAGAATAGGTGTCCGTTCACTCTCGTAACTGTTGGTGTGTGTCCAGATCACTCTAGACCACCACTATGGTGACTTGGTTCACCACAAGTCGAACTCATTGAGTTATACAAAGTATATCATGTGTAAATTATTCATTATTCACAACGGTTAATTAGAATTCTTCCATTCTTTCTCTCCTTCTTCTTCCTTTTCCAATTCTCTCTGTAAATGTGTGCATTATTTTTTAGCTAGATCTATTATGTGCAGGTTCAACACATTTACATGGTATCAGAGCCGATGGAATGCTAAGAAAAAGATACACCAAATTATTTTTGGTAGGTACTGAAGATTGAAGAACACTTAAAGATGGAATCTATGTTTTACTCGCCAACAATACTTCTTGTTGTTCCTAAGTTTATACTTTAAGGATTTAAAGTATACTATCAAGGCATCTGAAAAAACAGAGGGAGCTAAGAATAGAAAAAAGACTGATAAAAAGGTAAAGGCTATTGTCATTTTCTCAACTGTCTCTGTCAAAATTCCCAATTTTCCTAGATATTGATATCTCCCTCAATTGTTGCCCATGAATGTTCTAAGTCAACACGATTATTTGTTGTTTGTAAAATAGTGTTAAATAAATTTAGAGAAATGCTGGTTTGATCTGAGAGATCGGAATCGATGTTAGGCTACCTTGCAACTTGTACTGTCATGAAGGAGGAAAGTAAAGGAGGATAAAGTTCTGTGTTTTCTTTTTAGGCTGGTTATCTTTGTTCCACAATGTAACGAGAATGATATCAAAACACAAATAAATAGTATGACCAAATTGTAGGCCTTTTCTTGTATCTGAGTTAAATTTTAAAGAAAAGAAACATGGATGATATGGAGAAAAATATAAAGCTATTAGCAAAGTGAGGCATCAATTTCAGAGGAATCTCACATTGTAACAGAAGACTATGAAATGAGAAAAATATTAATGAAGCATATGATGTTGAAATCTAAACATCTACAGGTCTTGTATCTGTTGATAACAGATACAGAAGAAAAATTGTAAATGATTTGAAATAACAAGAAAAATAATTTTCACAGTAGAGGTTTTACTAAATTCTAGCTAAGCATTCATCAATTAAAACATATATAAGAAAGATGAGATGACAGGGAAACACATAACTCAGAAGTGACAATATCTGGAATCTTTAATCTACATTTCTATTAATTTAGAGTCTCTTCAAAATTACTTCGTCAACAATATTTTTTCAGAGAGATAAAAAAGCCATGTTTTAGTCTTGATTCCCTGTATTTATACAATGGTCATCCATACTTGATGGTTAACAATCTCCTACTTTCTAGGAGAAAAGTAGTTACAAAACTGCAACCTTAACCGTTGCACAATTAACTTTTGTTTATCTATCATTCCAACAGTATGAGTTTCCAAACGATACTTCATTGCTTAGTCGAAGTCTCTTCCTCCTTTGATGCTACACATTCAATACATTTCTCCAGAAAATGGACAAAGTTTCTAGGAGGTGTTGGAATATCTTTAGCCTCAAACACATAAAACTTTCTTTGTGCCTTTGGGAACTGGTCTTCAAAACCTTGGTCGAAAAACTTGATCACTTGCAATTTTAAACTGGGTTGTACCAACCATCTGTTTATTAGGTTGGCATCGATTTCCTTTAATTGTAAAATTTCAATCTGAATCTTCTTCAAACCTTCGTTGCAGTCCAACTGTTGTTTTTCAATGTTTATCTGCCCCAATGACTCGAAGCAATCATTTTTTTCAATGCCTAATTCTTGCTTATCCAAAGAATCGAAGATTCCTTCATAATCATCTTTGATTTCTTTGACTATCATAGTGCTCTTAGATATATTTTTTTCCCATACCTTGAGAATGATGTCTCCTTTTATTTGTTTCGTGACAGAGAGATTTAGATTTTTCGTCACCTCTTTATTCCCTGAACATGAAACCGCTTTCTGGAAAGTATTCCTTGCTACTTTAGCTTCCTTTTCTAGTAAAATAATATTATCAAGAGATTTTCTTACCTCTTGAAAGTAATTCTAGATGATCCCTATTTTGGAGATCAGTCTCTACTGCTCAACTTCTATCTTTGTATGTGTTTCCAGCGAGAGGGTCTGGAAATCCTTTAAATCTATAACCCAGCCTTCCATCAAATTTAACTTAGCCTGTAATTGTTCTACATGATCCTTTTGTTGAGAAACTTGCACCTGACTTGCTTGTATCCTCTGGTTCATTTCATCCAGGCTTGATTTGAGTGATTGAATTTCTAACCTTTCGATAGCCCTGGTCTGCTCCAAGATTTTACTCACCTCTTCTCTGATGTTTTTCTCAACATTCTTTAACTGATCCTGTAATTGAGCTATCATGTTATTCCTCTTTTTTATCCTCGTTCTCATGTTTCCCACAGTAAAAAAGTTTGTTGTTGCCATGGCTCCCATGGAACCTGCTATCTCTGTCGCGAAATCCTCCTCCTCCAAATTCTGTCCATCTAGCAAGACTTTATGTTTTTTTACCACACTCCCCTCCTTCATATACATCTCTTGTTTCAGGACATCCTTCCTCTTTCTACTGAAAAAATAATCAAAAGGAGGAATCTCATCTATAGAGATAGAGGTGAGGTCATCAACAAATATGGCTTATGTCTGTGGGAATCCAAAGGTAGACTGTAAGGGGGTTAAGGAAGATATGGTACTTCCTAGCTCTGTAGATCCTTTCCCTTCTATTGCCTTATGCATATTGACATCAACAACAGGTGATGAAGGGGGAGTAAGCTTACTGGACTCAGGAGGTATCCCAGACCTCCTCTCTGCTTCTGTCTCTATTTTTTTCGTCTGTAAGGCCTCTTTATTTTGTGGGGACCTTTCAGTATCCTGTGGGACTTTTTCGGGATTTCCCTTCTCCTGTGCTTCCTGTTCAAAGCCTAGGGGAGTATTTTCTTGTTTCTGGGGAAGGGTGATTGCTTCTCCTTACAGTACTTTGGGCAGACCACTCCGTCTATTCTTTTGAAAGGTACGAAAACTATCTTGAAAGTTGGACGACAGTGTCTATACTCATTCTAACACCTCTTTATAAGTCTTAGTCCCTTTGAACATGTCATCCCAAGCGGACTCCTCATGTTCATATTCCTTCATATTGAAGTGGGCCATGTGTTGCCCCACTAACTGGTAAGGATTGTGCTTCTTGTGCTCGAGGTCTACCAATTTGACCCCCTCCAGTGCTGCCACTTCAACCTTGGAATGACCAAAGTTGAGAAGTGAAAATTTTCCAATCTGAACGGGAAAAAATAGGCCAAGATTTCTTTTAATCTATCTTTAATTATATCCCAATTCCACCTGTTACTATTTGATAAGCTACCTCCCTACACACTAGTCTGTCAGGGAAGAATTTTGGGAGTGCATGTGGAGGAATTGAACATCTGAAAACTCTAATGTAGGAGAAATTCTCCTCTATAAACTAGTCATCAATTGCCCGAAGGCTCCCTATGACCAACTCGTATAATATCTGGTGTAGTGGTATTACCGCAAAATGACAAATCTCATAGAATGAATATTTGGAGTTTTCTTCCCAAAGTTTAGAATGATATTCATGAATAGGTCCGGGTAAGTCGGATTCCAACTCCAATTCATCAAAGGGAAAGGAGTTGAGAAGCATATAGCATCCATGATGTATGCAGACATATAAAAGGTTGTTGTTTGGCCTTTTGATTTTGCGGTCTGGTATTCCATAACCTCTCTCGCTATGTTATCAGATAAAATCTTATCCCAATTGAAGTTGTAACCTTTTGCGGCCTCATGCAAAAGAGGTACCCATTCCACTAGGAAGTGGGTAGGACTTTCCTTTCCAAAAATCCTACACAACATCATCGCCACATAAACCATATACTTGTTTAAAGACGTTGTGGCGTAAACACCATGTGTGTCAGCTCTGAATTTTGCTTTGTTTCTCCACCAGTATTTTATTATGTCAAGATATGTTTGGTCTGACTCAAAACATTATTTCCTATGAAACTCACTGATGAAATCTTTATTATAAATGTATTTGGGACAGGAAGACAGTTTATACATTACTTGCATATGTTATGGTCTGAAGGAGCTGATGACGACCCCTCAGCTGTCTAGAATGCTCCTCGTCTACACGTCCACTCGCTCTAAAGCCCAACTGATCATGTCATTGTAAGTCAGGAGTCGCGGCCGCGTAGCCACCTTGTGAAGTTCAGACTCTGCTATATCCCAGATTTTTTTGTCGGCGTCATGGGGGGAGTTCTTAATCTCATAATCAAGAGTTTCGAAGATTTTCCTCCAAGATTTTATGGAATCAATGGCATGTGGTATTGTATCAGATACAACATCTCCGTCTAGACTCGAGACCTCTACAACTTCCTCATTTTTCTTGGTGGCCTTCTTGGGTGCCATGGTGGTTATACTGGACCAGAAACCTGTTTACAAAGAAAAGTGTATAAAACTGGACAAATGTGACTCACTTCAGAGGTAAAGGTTAAGAATGCACTTTGACACACAGGACCTTTATTAATCTCTAAATTTGTGCTGTAGCGAGTGTACTGGTACCATCGATGAAAAATAAATTCTTTAATTTGAAAGATATGCTTAGAGATACGAATTCACGTCAAAAATAATTGCATTTACCCGTTATTAATATTGTCGTATATCGGCAATTTCGAAACTGAAAACCCAAAAATCATTGCCTTCCTTAATTCCTGAAAAGAAAAAAGTAGCTTAGTCATCATTAATCATGTTTTGAAAACAACTTAATCTTTTAATATTAGGGCTTGTTTAAAGAAAACGCAATTTCGCATTTTAGAACTTCGGGGATCCTGTCGTCAGGGGATATGTCACAAGTAAACCCTGGATCGTGAAATTGCGATGGGATTAGCGAGGCACAAAACATGATTTCGCATTTTGGAACTTTGGGGATCCTACCATCAAGGGATATGTCCCAAGTAAACCCTGGATCACGAAATTGCAATGGGATTAGAGAGGCACAAAACACAATTTCGCATTTCGAAACTTCGGGGATCCTGCCATCAAGGGATATGTCCCAAGTAAACCCCGGATCGCGAAATTGTGATGGGATTAGCGAGGCGCAAAACACGATTTCACATTTCGGAACTTCGAGGATCCTGTTGTCAGGGGATATGTCCCAATTAAACCCTAGATCATGAAATTGCGATGGAATTAGAGAGGCGCAAATCATTCATATTAAAAAACTTTAATTAATCATGATTAATGGACAATTACTTTTTAATTTTTACTTTTTTGGAAAATCGAGGATCGGGAGTTCGAAGGAGAAGAGTTTGAAAACTCTTTAGCAGAGAGAACACCAAAACGCGAAATACTAAGGGAGAGATAATTGTGTTTATGGATTTGATTAATTACGAATTAAAGAGTGCTTTGTGGTAAACAACGGAAAAAGTAACGTTCATTTTTCCCCCTTTTTACTTTATATTTCTTAATATTTTGAAATGGCTTTGGGATTTTGGCACCAGGAAAAAAGGGATAGTTGAAGATCACACCTCAAGAAGAACCGAATTTCGAAACCCGAAAAGGAATGGGTGATTTTGACTCCTTTTTAATTTGGACTAAGGGCGGCTCCATGGCTCAGGAAAAGATGAAGCTTCATTTTTAAAGGGTGGAAAAATTTAATCTTCATGTCAACATTAGGCTCCATCTAGGGATCTTGTCTCCTTGTGGGACGAGAAGAACATGTAGACCAAGTGCCTTCATTGGGTAATGGAGTCAAAGATTTGGCTCTGTGAAACAAATAAGGAGAAAAAACTAAACAAGATTAGGGTCTCAACTTCAACCTTGAAATCTCTACAAAAGAAAAAAATCTGACTATCCCGAGCCAGGTTTTCAATAGATTTCTTATCCTAAAGCTGACCTCAAAACTGTGTAAGATAATCAAAACCCAATTAATCAATCTTATGAGGCTTTTCATGATTCTGTTTGCATCAAGGCAAGTATTTGCATTGTGTCCGATAAGGAGATCTTAGAAACCTATGATAGAATCCAGATGAAAAGAGGAGAAATTACCAGAGTATCTTTTAACTCACATATAACAACTTTTATCAGATATGAGGATATTGCTTCACTGCCAATGAGCCTGTTAAGTACCCCGGTGAAGTTATCCGACTTCCCACATTGAATTTCCTTTCACCACTTCATTTTTCAAAATAATTTAAATGTTGAGATGAGGGAAATCAATAAGTATGAATTTCCTTTCTTTGTCTCTTTGAATTAGATGAGGGCAATCAATATTGAATTTCCTTTCACCATCTATCCATATAATTTTATTTTTTTTAGATATTTTTGGGGGAAATCAATGAGTATGAAATACATTCGGGAAGATATATTTTTGAAAAAGGATCAAAGTCCATAAATTTATTTAAATCACTCTAGGTAAATCTTCTCACCTGCCTTCAAAAATCAAGGGTTTCAGAGGACTTCTGAACGAATTTTTTTTTACCTTTAGTCTAGGGAAATTCCTTGAGAAAAACCAATCATTTATTCATGTTAGGATAACTAATAAGGTTAGGATTAACCTAGACATGTTTACGATCTAGCCAGAGTGAAAAAACGAAAAACACAACCTGCTCTCTTTCTTGAAAAAATGTTCGAGAGTTTCCAATGACCGAAGCGAGACCCCTCTATTGTCAAGAAATTTCATTGATTAGATGTCTATGATCAGGAGAGAAAAGGCTTTACTGTGGCCAAGGAGGAGGATAAAGAGGTTTAGACAAGCTATTGTACATATGGTTGTTCTTAGAGAGAGATTTATTTTTTTATTTATTTTTTAAACAACGATGATTTATTTATTGTACTTTTCATAGTTTTTATCTGGAATTAAAAAAAAAAAGGGATTTCATACCTTTATGAGCACTTATATTGCCAGTCCAAAGATTATTTGTTCATTACCTTTTTCATTGTGAGAGGCTTGATATGAGTACCTGCACATTTCGGGACTTTTAGTACCTCAAGTCCGTTGTCTCGTAATAAACTTTTCCTGCGAATAACATAACATTACAGTCCTTAGGAAATGACATGAAAGAAGCTTTTTTTATTTTATTTTATATGCATGTTTTAATATATATATATATATACAAAAAGCATGAAAACAAAACGGTATATACAATGATAATTTAGAAACACATTATTGCATGAAGTGTTTGAGATGCTGCCCATTTATAGGGGCATTAAGAATGTCTCTGTTGGATTACTGAGAGGGGGGGTGAATCAGTAATAACGTAACTATAATCCTTTTTCTTCAAATGTTATATCAATGTAGAATTATTATCCAAAAATAAGCAGTAATAAATAAACAATCACACACATGAACAGTACACCAGTGTTTTACGTGGAAACCCAAATCGGGAGAAAACCACGGAATGCTTTTTCTTATATGTCTTGAAGAATTACATTCATTGGAAGCACCAACTTCCTTTGTTTTCCAGCTGCAACTGGAGGGAGGTTCCAACCCCCTAGTTTCTCAGGCTACAACCTGAGGGAAGCTCCAACTCCC
>ML829724.1:63442-74122 GCA_009831015.1 Picea engelmannii
TCCATATTTACTTCTTATCAACCATGAAAAAACAATAATGAGTCATATTTACATCAAACACTATTGGGTCCATTTCCCAAAACTTTGTGCTATGGGTCTTTCTTCAAGGGTTGACATCAATGACAACCAACCTTAATCAACAGTCTCCATCCAGGTTTTCTAATAACCAAGACTTTTTTCCTTCCAAGGCCGAAATTATGTATGGACCGAACTATATTGGATTGAATTTTCCATGTTTTCCAACGTATTTCTTTCTAGCTTCCCATTTTAAGACCAAGTCGTCAGGGAGAAATTCTCTATCTTTTTCTTTCTGATTGAATAAGGCTTTCATTTTGTCCTAATACCTTTGCAACCTTTCATTTACTTTGGCCCTATTTTGCTGGACTTCGACTAGCTGGTTTATTCTCTTGGTAACATCATTGGGCTCTTCATTGGAATCTTGCCAGAGTTTCATTACTGGCAGAGCAAGATTTATTGGCAAAACGACATCAGTGCCATATACCATCTGGAAAGGGGAAATCCCAATTGATCTTTTGGTACTTATTCTATTGGCCCATAAAGTATATTTTAAATGGGTATGCCACGCTTTTTTTGTTTTCAGTCAAAACTTTTTTTATCACGGTAATCAGGCTTTTGTTGGATGATTCAACCAAACCATTTCCTTGTGGGTAGTAAGCTATGGATTTCCCTAGTATGATGTTATGTTTTTGAAATTTTTTTATCATGGCCCTTGATTTAAATGCCTGTGCATTGTCAGTGACTATTTTTTGAGGGCAACCAAATCTGGATAAGATATTATCTTCCAAGAAACTGATTACTACTAAGTCAGTTGCATTCCTTGTGGGGATAGCTTCTACCCACTTAGTGAAATAATCAGTAGCAGTTAGGATCCATTTGTGTTGCACACTGGAGTGTGGATGAATTTATCTGATGAAATCAAGTCCCCATTGTTGAAACAGGGCTTCAGTTTTAACTGGAATCAAGGGTAAAGATGGGACTCCCTGTTTTCCTGTGAACAACTAACATGGGATGCAATTTTAAAATTTAGTGTTCACTTTTGTGAATAATTTGGGCCAGTAGTATCTAGCTCTTAAGATTTTATACATTGTTTCTTGCCAAGCATGATGTCCTCCACATACTCTGACATGGAATTCATCTATAACACTATCTATTTCAGTCTCAACTAAGCACCTCAGTAGAAAACCCAAGGGATCTTTCCAAAACAACTTAGCATCTATGATACAGTATTTTACAGCATGTAACTTTAGTGTCCTAGTTTTTGACGGGGTTAACTCACTAGGGCATTGAAGCATGAGTAGGTAATGGACAATGTCACGATACCAGGCTGAAGCCAAAAACTTATCTTGGATTCTGGTTGTAGGTACAGTGATATCAAGCTCATCTATTTCTAGGAATCCCTCGTCCTATTGCATCTGATTTATCCCAAGCACTTTTAAATTTGATTCGGCAAGCAATTTGGCTAAACCTTGACCTTTGATCATTTTAGTTGGCTTGATTTCTAGATCAAACTCTTGGATCTTAGCTAACCACATGCCTCTTATTCCATCATTTTCTAGTTGCACTAGGATGTCTTTAACAGAGCTAGAGGGTACATAGGCTATGATCTTTGAATGTAACACATAAGTTCTAAAAGCCTTCAGAGCTTTCACCATTATGTAGGCTTGTTTCTCCATTATATCATATTTCAACTCAACATCTCTGAGGATTTTGCTGAAAAACACAATAGGCCGCTCAAAACTTTCTTCATTTTTCTATAACAAGACAGTTGCAATGGTATGTTCTAAGGAAAAAGAAAAAATCAAAAATTATTTCATGTAATCTGGACTTGCCAAGACCGGTGCTTCACTTATTACTTTCTTGATGCATTGAAATGACGCTTTGGCTTCACTAGTCCATCTCACCTCGCTGTCCTTTTTGAGCATATATGTTATCAATTTCACAATCTCAGCGAAGTTAGGAATGAATATCCTCAAGAAATTTATTTTTCCTAAAAAAGACTAGATTTATTTTACATTTCTAGGAAAATTTATAGCGTATATTGCTTCAACCCTTTTTGGATTGATTTTGATTCCTTCTTTAGACACGATATGGCCCAAGAGCTTACCTTCTTGCATCGCGAAATGATATTTCTTATGGTTGAGTGACAAACCAAATTTTTGTCATTTCTCAAAGGTTTGCCTAAGGTGCGTTAGGTGTTCGTCATCAGGTTTGGAGAATAGGGTCAAGTCGTCAAGGTAGATAACAACAAATTTATCCCTTTCACCCACGAAAGCGATATCCATGGCCTGCTGAAAAGTAGCCCCTGCATTCATCACACCGAAGGGCATTTTATCGTACATTAAAAGTACCCCATGGGGTAGTGAAAGAAGTCTTTTCTTTATTGTCTTGATGCACTGTGATCTGATTGTAACCTGAAAAACCATCAATCATAGACATTTGGTTATCTCCAACTACTTTTTCTAAGACGTGATCCATCTTAGGCAATCGGTAATTGTCTTTGAGTGATGATCGATTCAGGTTTCTAAAATCGACGCATAGTCTGATCTTGTCGTTTTTCTTTCTTACTGGGACCAAGTTGGCTACCCACTTAGAGTAACTCAGTGGAACTATGATTTTAGCATCCAGGAGTTTTTTGACTTCTTTTTCTATCACCGGTAATAGGATAGGGTTAATCTGCCTGAGTTTTTGTCTAAAAGGTTTGACGCCTAGTTTTAGTGGGATTTTATGTTCCATGATGGTTGTATCATAAGTTCTCAACTCATCATAAGACCAGGCAAAAACATATTTGTATTTTCTAAGCAACTCAACATATTTACTCTTGATTTCGGGAGACAGGTACCTGGACACTTTCACTAGTCTCGGACTCTCATCAGAACCTATATTGCAATATTCAACTTCCTCCGGCTGAGGCTATAAGGTAGTCTTCAAAGGGATGTCATCATGACTAAAAATCATTTCTAATGGAATTAGGACCTTGGGTATCTGATTATTTTTTAAAACCAACATCCGGTGATTTGCGATTTTATCCTGGAACTCTTGGGGGTCCTCCCCTTCCTACATGATCCAAATAGGATCATTTAGGTTCTCTTGGTCGGCATGGGTTTCGGTGAACTCGTCTATCCTTTCTAGAAATTTTCGGAGTTGTTCATCATCCTGGAAGACTTGCAAATGTTGTATGTGATTGGGTATGGAAGGTCTATGTCTCATTTTTATATGATATTTAAGTTTGAAAGCAATGGGAGGTGCAAAAGTCGAAGTTGCTTTGGCTAAAGCATCTGTCTGTTGATTTTCGGCTCTCGGGACGAACTGAACATTAATAGAGGAGAAAAAAAAATCGATTAGGTCCCAAACACAATTTCGATATGACCTTAACCTAGGATGTTTGGCATGATACTGGCGATTAACCTGTCTCACAATCAACTCTGTGTCACCAAAAACTTCCAAGTTTTTAATTTTCATTTTCCTAGCGGCCTCTAACCCTAACAATAGAGCTTTGTACTCACATATGTTATTGGTGTGGTCTATGTTCCATTGAAGCCTATAAGAGAAAGGGATAATGAATTGGTTATCAGGTGCCACAAAAATTACTCCAGCCCCAGCTACAAGACAATATGAGGCACTGTCAAAAAACATTTTCCAAACACCAGTGTTATACACATCCTATTCTATTTGTTCTTTTTCTTTTTTATTTTCTGTACAATTTTCTTCTATACATGCATCCACATCATCATATATAGATAATATAAAATTACCTAAATCCTGATCAGCAATATATACAGGATAATTGTTTGGGCTGAGAGGATCACTGACTATAAATTCTAATCTAGTTTCCCTGTACAGTCGTGTGAACTGCCCCCCGAAAACTGGAATTGTTGCGTACGTCATATCAAGTTGAAGGGAATATCCAAGTTTGGCACCCCAAGATCGGGACAAGAGCATGCCATATTTTAGGGGTATATCCGCGACAACTACATCCATTAAAACACTTTTTGAAGGTACTTGTGCAAGGTTTACAAGTAAGTCCTTTATCATACCTATACACTTGAATTTTCTCGAATCGAAAGAATATAAATCTCCATAAGGCCTGGTGATTTCAAGGACGAATCTATCCATGATTGCTTTAGGCATCGCATTGTGAGATGCACCATAATATAACATGCATTTATGGAGCAGATGGTCAAGAACGGTCAAAGTAATGTAGAAAGGGGCAACAGTGTCTTTGGCACCTTCAAAGTGTGGCCCAAAAATTGTGTTAGGTTTTTCATCCTCTAAGTTTATAACATCGGCCTGACTTTCATTTTCCAAAAAATTAATCATTTTAGTAATTTGTTTTTGGTATATCGGGTTTTTAGCCAGTTCTAAAAGAGGAATAGGAATTTTGATCTTATTGATTTCATTTTCTAGGTTGAAACTTCCAATGGTTTTGTCGATTTCCATGTTTTGAACCTCCGACCCTTTCTTTTCAGTTTTCCTTGGCTGAGGGGCCTTTTTTTCGGTAACAGGGGTATCTAGTTTTTGCATGCTCAAGGGTGGCATTTTTGTTGTCTTTGTTTTAGTAAACTGGATGTTAGTGGCCTTAGTCCCTTTAGTTTGTTTCTCAATACTTTTTGTAACTGGTTCATCAATTGTAGACCTCGGCGGTAATTTTTTAACTGGAATGGTTATGGAAACCATGTTTCTAGGTTTCAGGTTGTATTTCTAGTGAAGTTTAGCCATTATCCCATCCGTTATTCCCTGATAGGTCAAATATTTTGAAACACTGTCATTCTTGCTACTCTCAGTCCCATACTCTGTAGTCAAAGACTTTTCATAATCGTGTCTTGTTATGTAAGGTTGTAGGCAGTCATCGCCAAGATTGTTCATATCCTCTTTTAACTCCTCGAAATCCTCCAAGTCTTGTCCTCCAACAAAGTTTTCACTTTTAAAAGGAGTTTGGATCTTTTGATCTTCATTCTTAATTTTTTTTTGGTGATTTTGAGGGTTAGGGTTCTTTCTGAACTCCTTTCTAGGGTAATGTTCATTCTTAGCTTGTTCTAGTTCCATTCTCGATATTTTATTTCGCAGTTCTTTGATGATTCTTGCCATATCGTCCATTTCATCCTCTAAAGATCTTCCTGATCTAGAGGGTGCTCGTTTCTCTCTGTATCTCTTGATTTCTTTGTTTCTCGTCTCAAATTTATCTTTCATCTTTCCTGATGCCATCATATTAGATTTGATTTCGAGGGAATCATCTTGCATCTTGGTAAGATATATTGATCTTCTCTCCCTTAATAACAGGGTGAAGTCGAGGTCAAAAGCTCCAGTGAAAGTCACTTTCATTGCAGGTTGTGAGGGATTTACCTCGGTTGGGATCTTATTGTACAATTTGTTAAACTTTTGTGTAAACTCGAGGACTGATTCAGATTTTTTCTTTCGAAGAGCTCCAAATTTGGTCAGATAATAAAGATGGTCTTTTCGTTCACCCCGTTGTCTAATAAAACCGTTTTCAAGTTCATCATATGACGATATAGATCCGGCGGCTAGGCCTCGAAACCAGGTTCTTACTTGCCCTTCAAAAGTTTGAACCAAGATTTTGGAGTAAACATCTTCATGTTCCAATCCAAGAATGTCAGCGAATTGATCGAAAATATTTATGTGTTCGACTGCTGTCAAGTCGCCTTATCTCATGAACTTAGGCAGGTTTTTCATGTAATTTTCTAGTAAATCATGGAGAAGGACCGGTAGAACGAGAGGGGAGTATCTTGCATAAAATGTTGCAAATATTTGAAGAGGTGGTGCTTGGCCGCTCGCTCCTCCTCCTTAACCACTCGTAGCAGCACCTCCAGCCCCACCTCCTCCGACCGCAACCATTGTGGATTTAACAGTTAAAGTCTAGGGGTTGTAAGGATGGGTTTCAACAAACTGATTATTGAAGGGGAAGAAACTTGAGAAAGAAGATCTTGAGGAATGTGGATTGGTTCCTTCAGAACCACAGGGTGAGAATACAGGAGAATCAACAGAAGTTTAGTCAAGATATATAGGATAATTGTTTGAATTTTGAAATGTAGGAAAATGAACTTAGAAAAGGGAGGGAGAATGAGTCACCACAGGAAGTGAGGAAGCTCTTCATTTTCTATCGGTGTGGGAAAAGGCTAAGAAAACCTCGGTCTCAAAGACTGGATGAACCAGGTCTGATTCAGGGGGTGTGACTTTATCAATGGGGTATTTCCCATAAAGGGGTGGAATACTTGATTCACCGTGTTTCTCTTCTGAGTCAGACTATGTAAACTTAGGTCGAAAATTTTTATTTGTGGATGAGACAGTCTGGCGAAAGTATCTTCTTGATTTTAGAATCTTTTCACGGTCCGAAAAAGGTGAAATATGCTTGTTGTTTGGATTCTTTCTGGTTTTTTTCTGGTTAAGAGCCATCTTAAACAATGTGGAGTCGCCAAGCGAAAGATAAAGGTAGCCTTAGAAGTTTTTCAAACTTTGTTCACTATCAAACAAAGAAAGCATCAATGTCGTTCTCCTAGGGAAAAAACTTTGTTTCTTCGTTCCTCGGCAACAACACCAAAAAGATGTTGTTATTGAGTTTATACTTTAAGGCTTTAAAGTATACTGTCAAGGCATCTGAAAAAACAGAGGGAGCTAAGAATAGAAAAAATACTAATAAAAAGGTAAAGGTTATTGTTGGTTTCTCAACTGTCTCTGTCGAAATTCCCAGTTTTCCTGGATACTGATATCTCTCTCAAGTGCTTCCCATGAACGTTCTAAGTCAACCCGGTTATTTGTTGTTTGTAAAATAGTTTTAAATAAATTTAGAGCAATGCTGGTTTGATTCGAGAGACTGGGCTTGATGTTAGGCTGCCTTGCAACTGGTACTATCATGAAGGAGGAAAGTAAAGGAGGATAAAGTTTTGTGTTTTCTTTTTAGGCTGGTTATCTCTGTTCCACAATGTAACAAGAATGATGTCAAAACACAAAAAAATAGTATGACCAAATTGTAGGCCTTTTCTTGTATCTGAGTTAAATTTTAAAGAAACGAAACATGCATGATATGGAGAAAAACATAAAGCTATTAGCAAAGTGAGGCATCAATTTCAGAGGAATCTCACATTGTAACAGAAGACTATGAAATGAGAAAAATATTAATGAAGCATATGATGTTGAAATCTAAACATCTACAAGTCTTGTATATGTTGATAACGGATACAGAGGAAAAATTGTAAATGATTTGAAATAACAAGAATAATAATTTTCACAGTAGAGGTTGTACTAAATTGTAGCTAAGAATTCATCAATTAAAACATATATAAGAAAGATGAGATGACAGGGAAACACATAACTCAAAAGTGACAAGATCTAGAATCTTCAATCTGCATTTCTATTAATTTAGAGTCTCTTCGAAATTACTTCGTCAACAATCTTTTTTCAGAAAGATAAAAAAGCCTTGTTTTAGTCTTTGTTCCCTGTATTTATACAATGGTCATCCATACTTGATGGTTAACAATATCCTACTTTCTAGGAGAAAAATAGTTACAAAACTGTAACCTTAACCGTTGCACAATTAACTTTTGTTTATCTATCATTCCAATAGTATTAGTTTCCAAATGATACTTCATTTCTTAGTCAAAGTCTCTTCCTCCTTTGATGCTACACATTCAATACATTTCTCCAGAAAATGGACAAAGTTTCTAGGAGGTGTTGGAAGATCTTTAGCCTCAAACAGATAAAACTTTATTTGTACCTTTGGGAACTGGTCTTCAAAACCTTGGTCTAAAAACTTGATCACTTGCAATTTTAAACTGGGTTGTACTAACCATATGTTTATTAGGTTGGCATCGATTTCCTTCAATTGTAAAATTTCAATCTAAATATTCTTCAAACCTTCTTTGCAGTCCAACTGTTGTTTTTCAATGTTTATCTGCCCCAGTGACTCGAAGCAGTCATTGTTTTCAATGCCTAATGCTTGCTTATCCACAGAATCGAAGATTCCTTCACAATCATATTTGATTTATTTGACTATCTTCTTTCTCTCAGATATATTTGTTTCCCATACCTTGAGCATGATGTCTCCTTTTATTTGTTCCGTGACAGAGAGCTTTAGATTTTCCATCGCCTCTTTATTCCCTAAACATGCAACTACTTTCTGGAAAGTATTCCTTGTTGCTTTATCTTCCTTTTCTATTAAAGTAATATTATCAAGATATTTTCTTACCTCTTGAAAGTAATTATGGATGATCCCTATTTTGGAGATCAGTCTCTACTGCTTGGCTTCTATCTTTGTATGCGTTTCCAGTGAGAGGGTCTGGAAATCCTTTAAATCTATAACCCGACCTTCCATCAAATTTAACTTATCATGTAAATAATCTACATGCTCCTTTTCCTGAGCAATCTGAACCTGACTTGCTTGTATCCTCTAGTTCATTTCGTCCAGGCTTGATTTGAGTGATTGAATTTATAGCCTTTTGACAGCCCTGGTCTTCTCCAAGGTTTTACTCACCTCTTATCTGATGTTTTTCTCAGCATTCTTTAACTGATCATGTAATTGAGCTATCATGTTATTACTCTTCTTTATCCTCGTTCTCATGTTTCCCACGGTAAAAAAGTTTGTTGTTTCCATGGCTCCCATGGAACCTGCTATCTCTATAGCGAAATCCTCCTCCTCCAAATTTTGTCCATCTAGCAAGACTTTATGCTTTTTTACCATACTCCCCTCCTTCATATACATCTCTTTTTTCAGGACAACCTTCCTCTTTCTGCTGAAAAAATAATCAGAAGGAGGAATCTCATCTATGGAGATAGAGGTGAGGTCATCAACAAATAGGGCTCCTGTCTGTGGGAATCCAAAGGTGGATTGTAAGGGGGTTAAGGAAGCTATGTGACTTCCTATCTATGTAGATCCTTTCCCTTCTATTGCCTTAGGCATATTGACATCAACAACAGGTGATGAAGGGGGAGTAAGCTTACTGGACTCGAGAGGTATCCCAGACCTCCTCTCTGCTTCTGTCTCTAGTTTCTTCGTCTGTAAGGCCTCTTATTTTGTGGGGGGCTTTCAGTATCCTGTGGGACTTTTTCGGGATTGCCCTTCTCTTGTGCTTCCTGTTCGAAGCCTGGGGGAGTATTTTCTTGTTCCTTGGGAAGGGTGATTGCTTCTCCTTGCAGTACTTTGGGCAGACCACTCCGTCTATGCTTCTGAAAGGTCAAAAAACTGGCTTGCAAGTTGGACGACAATGTCTATACTCATTATAACACCTCTTTATAAGTCTTAGTCCCTTTGAACATGTCATCCCAAGGGGACTCCTCATGTTCATATGCTTTCATATTGCAGTGGGCCATGTGTTTCCCCACTAAATGGTAAGGATCGTGCTTCCTGTGCTTGAGGTGTACCAATTTAACCCCCTCCAATGCTGTCGCTTCAACCTTGGAATGACCCAAGTTGAGAAGTGAAAATTTTCCAATCTGAACGAGAAAAACATGCCAAGATTTCTTTTGAGCTATATTTAATTCTATCCCGATTCCACTCGTTACTATTTGATAAGCTACCTCCCTGCACACTAGTCTGTTAGGGAGGAATTTTGGGAGTGCATGTGGAGGAATCGAACATCCGAAAACTCTGATGTAGGAGAAATTCTCCTGTATAAACCAGTCAGCAATTGCCCGAAAGATCCCTATGACCAACTCTGAAATCCGGGGGGGTGGACAGTCGTATAGCATCTGGTGTACTGGTATTACCACGAAATGACAAATCTCATAGAATGAATCTTTGGTGTTTTCTTCCCAAAGTTTAGAATGATATTCATGAATAGGCTCCGGGTAAGTTAGATTTCAACTCCAATTCATCAAGAGGAAAGGAGTTGAGAAGCATATAGCATCCATGATGTATGTGGACATATAAAAGGTTGTTGTTTGGCCTTTTGATCTTGAAGTCTTGTATTCCATAACCTCTCTCTCTATGTTATCGAATAAAATATTATCCCAATTGAAGCTGTAACCTTCTGTGGCCTCATGCAAAAGAGGCACCCATTCCGCTGGGAAGTGGGTAGGACTTTCCTTACCAAAAATCCTACACAAAATCATCACCACATAAACCATATACTCGTTTAAAGACGTTGTGGCGTAAACACCATGTGTGTCAGCCCTGAATTTTGCTTTGTTTCTCCACCAGTCTTTTATTATGTCAAGATACGTTTCGTTTGACTCAAAACATTCTTTCCTTTGAAACTCACTGACTAAATATTTATTATAAATGTATTTGGGACAAGAAGACAGTTTATACATTACTTGTATATGTTCTAGTCTAAAGGAGTCGATGACGACCCCTCAGCTGTCCAAAATGATCCACGTCTGCACATCCGCTCACTCTAAAGCCCAACTGATCATTTCATTGTAAGTTAGGAGTCACAGCCACATAGCCACCTTGTGAAGTTCAGACTCCGCTATATCCCAGAGTTTGTTGTCGGTGTCATGGGGGAAGTTCTTAATCTCATAATCGAGAGTTTCAAAAATCTACCTCCAGGATTTTATGGAATCGATGGCATGTGGTATTGTATCAGATAGAACATCTCCATCTGGACTCGAGACCTCTGCAACTTCCTCTTTTTTCTTGGTGGCCTTCTTGGGCTCCATGGTGGTTATACTGGACCAGAAACCTGTTTACAGAGAAAAGTGTATAAAACT
>ML829725.1:3215-18287 GCA_009831015.1 Picea engelmannii
AAGATAGGAGATGAGAACATCCAAAAAGGGAAGATAATTATCCTTTTGCTTTTCCATAGTGAATTGAATATGGGGGGAAATGTTATTAGGATGATCAAAGAAAGTGATCAAGGAGGGATGACCATGAGGCCATATGACGAACAAATCGAAAAAAACATTTGGATTTAAGATGAAAGATGTATTTCATGATTTTTTCCCCTTTTACTTCTCATACCATATCTCTTAAAACCTTATTAGTACGTATCTCTTAATTTCTTGCGCTTTCCCCCACTTTACTCATTTATTATTTTAATTTATTTTCTTCAATAAAATTGGTTAATTTCCAACTGTTATTTAGTTAACTCAAAAAATTTATTATTATTTTTACACAATGGACCTTTCAATGACTACCTTATGATTTGAACCCTTTAAATTCTACTTTTGAGCATACACTTTTCTATTAATTACACTTTTCTTTTATTTAATGATGGGTGGAGTATTCACTTGAAACATTGGGCATTTCAAAACTATCGACACAATTAAGCTCTAGAAATATCTACAATAGTTATGACCAACTGTGAAAACATACACACTCAGATGGTCTTCCATAGTCGACCATACTCTACCATGGTCAGCGATCGTCAACCATGGTTAAGAGGTAAATTAAAACTTTATCATAGTCACCAATGGTCAACATGGTCTTCCATAGTCGACCATGGTCTACCCTAGTCAACCTTAATCAATCATGGTCAACTATAGGAAACCATAGTCAACATTGGTCAACCAGAGTCAACCATGGTCACCATTGTCAAATGTTGTCAACCATGGTGAATTATAGCCTTTCATGGGCAACCATAGACAACCATGTTTAAATGTGCTCATAGATAGTTTACATGATCAACCGTAATTAATATGGTCAAACATAGTCAACCATGGCCATTAACATTCAAACATAGTTAACCATGGTCATCCATGGTTGAAGATAGTCAAACATGGTCACCCATGGTAACACATAGTCAAACATGGTCAACCATGGTCATACATAGTCATCCATGGTCAACATGGTCTTCCATAGTCAACCATGGTAAAACATAGTCAAACATGGTCTACCATGGTCATACATAGTCAACCATGGTCAGCATGGTCTTCCATAGTCAATGATAGTCAACCATAATCAAGAGGTAAATTATAACTTTATCATAGTCACCCATGGTTAACATGGTATTCCATAATTGACCATGATCTACCTTGGTCAACCATACTCAATCATAGTCAACCATAGGCAACCATGGGAAAACATGGCCAACCTTGGTCAACATGATCACCGCTATCAAACATTGTCAAGCTTGGTCAACCATAGTCAACTATGGCCTTTCATTGGCAACAATAGACAACTAGAGTTAAGCATGATCAAACGTGGTCATACATAGTTGACATGGTCAAACATGGTTGACTATACTCAACATGGTGAAACTTAGTCAACCATAGCCAATCATGGTCAACCATAATCAACCATGGTCATTCATTGTTAACCATGGTCAACCATAGTCACCTATGGTTAACATGGTCTTCCATAATTGACCATGGTCAACATGCACAACATGGTCACCTTTGTTAAATGTTGTCAAGCATGGTCTACCATAGTCAACTATAACCTTTCATGGGAAACCATAGTCAACATGGTTAAACATGGTCATACATAATCTACATGGTCAAATGTGGTCAATCGTATTCAACATGTTGAAGTGTGCTCAACCATATTGACCCAAAGTTATCCATATGTCAACCACAATAAACACAAGTCAACTATAAGTTGATTGTATTCAATCATAATCAACAAGAGTTGAACATAGTCAACCATAAACAACCATACTCACCCATTCTCAACATCGTCAATAGGGTCAACATAGTTAACCATACTCAACCATGGTGAACCATTGTCAACAATGGTCAATCGTAGACAACTATAATCAAACATAGTCAACTATTGTCTTTCATAGTCAACAATACTCAACCATGGTCAACTAAAGTCAACATAGTCAACCAGAGCCTACCATAGTTAACTATAGTTAAACATAAACAACCATGGTCCATGGTCAACCATATTCAACCATGGTCACCCATAGTCAACCATAATGAACCCTCATCAACCATAATTTGACCATACTTAACCATAGTTGACCATGGTAAACCATAGTCAACCATGGTCAACTGTAGTCAACCATTGTGTACTAATCCTCCTCATGCAAGTTGGTTGTCAACTAGCACAACCACATTATAAAAAGTGGTTGATATACAATGATCGAGGCCATTAATATTTGGAGAGTGGAAAAATGGTGTAACACCATCACTATTTAGAGGATGGAAAATGACACCACTATATCAACCACTTTTTATGTTATAATATATATATATATATATGGTCACTTTTTCAAGGGTACCCTGAGTTTCACATGGATAAAAGTTCCATAAATTTCAAAACCTTATCCCAAGGGTTTTGCCCCCTGCAGAAAACCTTCTAGAGGGAAGATTGGAATAACAAAATACAAAGTGTACTCCATGGAGTTTGAAGATGGATCTTTAATATTTCCATAATCATCTATTTCAAAAAATTATATAAAAATGATGTGATACTTATATATCATTAAACATAATAATAAGATATATAAAGAATGTAATAATTAAATTTCATTAAACAAATTAAAGAAAACACGGTTATTTAAGCCATTTAACAGCCATAATACAATCCATTTTTATCATAAAGCCTCCTATACATCGTTGATAATAATAAGATATATAAAGAATGTAATAATTAAATTTCATTAAACAAATTAAAGAAAACACGGTTATTTAAGCCATTTAACAGCCATAATACAATCCATTTTTATCATAAAGCCTCCTATACATCGTTGATAGAGCAAATTTGATACATTCATCCATATACCTGGATGCCACATTGCTAAGCCAGATCTGTTAAACACTTCAATGGATACCTGAATTTCTTTTCAACATTAAATGGAAAAATAATACATGTTTTATTTTTCATTATTTTACATTTGGTTTATAGAATTCCAGTCAAATGATGGAGATAATCGGAGATTGGGGTTGTAGGAGAGCACGGTCACATGAGGGTGAAGGTGGGGTTCTCGTTACAGGTCAAAGTATGAGTATGGAAAACGTGCCCCAGCCCCCGAAGAAGAAAGTCTCTATGTACAACCAAGTGGAATGAAATGGGGATATTCCACTTCAAGGGTGTTGGGTTTATGAAATCTCTCGTGGGGTTTTCGGTCTATGAAATCTCTCATTTGCGGAGTTTTTGAAATCTTTTATTTTTTTGATTGTTTAATTATTTGAAATGCATCATTATATATTTTGATAATTTATTATTTTAATAATCTGTGATTTATGGGTAAATGTTTTTAGGGTAGGGTCTTGGGTAAAAACTTTTGGAGTCTATGTTTTTAAATGATCATTTTTGGACTTAAAACTTTGTGAGTGGAATTTTTGACCTAGTTGGAGAGGTTAATTGGATGTCATATCAACAGGCATTACTGTCATATGAATATATGAGTTATTAGGAAATGAAGTCGTTTCATTCTTTTTATAAATTAAGATAAATTTCGGTTTTTATTTTTAAAAATATAAATACATATAACTAATTTAATAAATTAAGATTTTCATTTATAATTTTCATACGAGAGCTATTTCCATAAATTGATGTAGGGAGGCGTGACTCCTTGCAATATATATCGATTTTTTACATAATATTTACAAATATCTTTAATTTCAATACTAATTAAATAACCATTTTAATCTCCAGTTCAATTAAAAGAATCATAAATCCCACACAATAAATTTGATACCTTTATCCATATACAATGTTACTTTATAAACCAAATTTGATAAAATTTATTCTTATAATTGGAAGCCAAGTGGCTAAACCAGATCTGTTACAGATACCTCAATGAAGGCTGGATTCATTTTCAACAACAGCCGGAACTAAAAATACATGTCTCATTTTTCAGTTAGGATTTCTTCCAAATCATTTGCCAGGGCTTTGTTCAGCCATTTATCGGCCTCATCCATGAACGAAGGGCTCAATCTGACCATGAGAACGCAGAATTCATGTTCATTCAGAGCCCCGTCGCCGTCTAAATCCCCCTCCTCCATCATCGCCCGCAGCTCTGAGTCCGTGAGGGAATCCAACCCTAACAAAGCCGAATTCTTCTTCAAGCTCTCCAAAGTGATCAGACCCAGCCGGAGATCTGCCAGAAGACGGAACCCGTTACACAGCTCCGCCATGAAATCGCTCTCTCCCAATTTCTCTGCCATAATTGGCAGGAAATCCTCGAATTCTGCCATTCTTGTGAATGCCGAAGCCCTAATCGAAACCTCAATTGTATCTTCAACGCAGGCAAAGGGGCTTAAAGCTTTGATCTGTATTGTGAAATGAGGAGGGTGTGTTACGGCTAATATAGCTTCCATAGCCGGCGCGCGAAGAAACCAGGCACCGCGGCCCGGTCATGAATTGTTCGCCGTAAGAAATAGTCGGGAAATTGCACGTACGCCGTCCAGAGTTGTCATGGAGCTGCCTTAAAGACGAAGGCTGTGTCCAGGGGAGATAAATCACAAAGTTGGGACTTTCGGTGAAGGCGCCAGAGCATGAAGATGGATTATTGGAAACGTGTGCCGGAGAAGAATTGGAATGAAATTGAGGGAGGACTCGGAGATAAGAAAGGAAGAAGAGGATTGTTGATGTAGAATATGAAAATAATATTCAACATGAAAAAAATAAGGCTGTTATTGTACAAAGAAATCTGAGGTGGAGTGGAAACTCAAATAACTGGAATGTACAAAGAAATCTGAGGTGGAGGGGAAACTCAAATAGCCCATGACGTGTAATAACATGCTGTTGTTTAATTTTTCTAATTTTGGTTTTTTTTTAATTTTGTCTGACACAAATTTGTATGAAATCATAATTTCATTTTATATTATTTAAATTGTATTTATAAATAATATTAACAAGAAAAAGTAAAACTACAACTATTTGTATTATGAAAGAAAAAAACGAAAAGGTAGAATAGTAAAACTACAACTATTTATAATAAAAATGATATCATAATTTCTTTTTAATTTGGAAATAACACTATGAATGGTCTTTTACTTTAATTTAAACCCCTCTAAATTACTATATATTTTCTTTTTACTATCTTTCTATTTGGGATTTACAAATTTCCAATATGTAAACCACATATAAACTTACATTCTTGCTTTATACAAGAAGGTTCAACACATTAAATACAAATAAACATCAGAAAAATAGAATAGATTATATGGCACTTCATTAATAATGGAATTTTGACCACACAATACAATGTCTAATGTATGAAAACCAGCGAACATAAACTGAAAAACTCAAAACCTAGTGTAGTGTCCTGATCTCTTCTAGAAGATGGTTCTTTCTCCAACCTACTTAAGGGTTAACTCCAACTCTCCAAACCCTCTCCAAGAATGATGTCAAACCCCTGTAAGTCTCAAACCCCCGTTGGAGATAAAGTTGCATTGCTCCAACACTGACGACAATAACTCAGTCACCCATGCACAAGTGTCTCGGCCACTTCAGTTTTGCAGAGGTCCTCGTGGTACGAAGCTGGGTAACCAATAATGCCTCGTAGAACGGAGTTGGACAACGAGTAAGGCCTCGCGGGACCCTTTGTACTCGTCGCGCAAGGGTGCCACAACAAACTTGCAATAACGGATTCGCCCCTTGAAAACTCTGTGCACCTCCACAACACTTTGATAGCCTCAAGTCTCCTACACAAGACGATATACCTCCAACTGAAAGAAAACTCTCAAATTGAGGCTCGAATGAAAAACCTGGATGGATCCCCCCTCTTGTCTAACTAGGGTGGATATTGCACCACCAAAACCAAACCAGAACGAAACAATGGCTCCAACAACACTTCCAAAATGAGAGATCAAATCATAATCCGAGGTGAAGATCTACCCCTCATTTTATCCTTCTTCCGTGCCTTCTAGAACTTTCCCCTTTTTGACTAAATCAAATATGACTCTTATTCCCCTTTTAATTTCACTTTAAGATTACAAGTCACTTTAATAATGCATAAGTAACTTATTAATCTAAAGTTACTCTGTTTCCTCAATGTCACTTTAATAATGCATTAGAAACTTATTAATCTAAAGTTACTTTGTTTCCTCAATGTCACTTTAATAATGCATAAGAAACTTATTAATCTAAAGTTACTTTGTTTCCTTAATGTCACTTTAAAAACATAACATCTCCTAACTAAGTGGCATTAAATGACCCCTTTTGACTCCCTTGTTCTTCACTGACAAGCCACAAAAGTAATTTCCACTACAGAATGGGGGAACCCAAAAATGGGACATGATAGGCACCACCAAAAACTTATCCATATCCATATCCTATAAGTTTGTTTTTTCCTTGTTGACAAGTTGTGCATCCAAGCTTCATAGTTACAGAACGACAACTCCTCTTTGATATGCTCTTGCATGGGAGACTCTCGTCTCGTCTCCCTATACATCTCCAACAATGCTCAACTCTCTTTATTGACAGGTATCTCTCTTTGCATTTGCATTATTGTTGACTAAGTCAGTGGAGAAGTGCATGGAAAGTGTAGATGACAAATGTGGAAAGTCAATACATTGCCTAAGGATTTCATCGTTGTAGCTTCCTAGCCAACGCCATCAATTAGGTAGGGCTAAATGTTTTTGGTTTTGTAATTGTCCTTCGTGCATTTTTTTGTTTGAAGCTTTCCTTCTCTATTTGAAGTTGTGGGTTTCTTTATGTTCAAGTGCAATAAGGCCTTCTCTCTACTTTCTCCTTCGACTCTAAACGCCATAATCATGAGCAATTGCTATAAATTGAAGGTGGAAGAAACCAAAGATTGCAAGTTGTTGAAACATTTCTTTGTGATCCAATCATTCCCTAAAGACTTGCATATGAATGTGTGAATACACATTCTCTACTAAACATCATACTACAAGTTAATATCAACTCATTATTGAATTTCAATGGATTTTGGGGATTTTTCTATCTAAACAATAGGTGTGGCCATGGATGAGAAAGAAAGGGAGTCACCCATTTACCGATTGACTTATCACTTGACACTATGCAACACATATCTTTGAATTTGAAGAGATTCCTTATCATTCTTAATTGTACAAGCAAACTATTGATTGAATCAACCATTAAATATGAATTGTGGGATTGATCTCGCTATGCCAACCCCCTGCCTTGCAAATCATCACTTTGGTAGAACAATTGAAATTCGAGTAAGTAGAAGAGCAACACTCTCTAATAAAGTAAGGTGCTCTCTAAGGCTCGGGGAGAAGTCAAAGATAGTCTACTTGTAGGGGGCTCACCTCCTGAGAACAACCCATGTCTTCTTTTCCTTTCAAAACCCATGTCCTTTCCTTTTCCAAGCCCGAGAAAGAAAATACATCAAGGAGAGTGGATATTGGCACTCTATGTATGAATGGTTACCTTACTTATTATTTGGCCTCTATATGCCATGCCCCCTTATGATTGATCGAGCTAGAATAACATACTTGCTCTCGTTTCAACCCATTCAAAGCTACTACGTTCTTGTAGAAGCCTTATTCAAAGAACATGTGTTTCCTTCTAAGAGGTCACAAGTTCAAATCCAGATGGGGGTAGGGTATATATACCTCCATAGACTTTACCAGTCAAATCACTGGGCAGAGGAGGTCTTATACACCAGTTTGGTGTCTGGCTTGGCCGTGATCTTAAAAATAAATTATTATTATTATTATTATTATTATATATAACTTAGGATGGACATTCAAATATTTTATTTATAATCCATATTGAAATACTTTTTTTGTTATTAATGTTTGTTTAAATATCATATGTGGACTCCATATTAAATATTGAAGGAATTATACATCTCCCTCCTATTGAACTATTAAAAATACCTTTCGGATAATAAAAAACATAACATTTCTACATTTATATTCTTATCTAACCATAACATCTCATCTTTAATTTATTATTATCTATCCATGACATCTCATTTTTTGTAATTATAAAAGGCATGGCATGTGCATTTGTATTTTGATTTAGCCATGACATCTCATCTTTCCTAGACTTTGGAGTATTTTACCAATGCACATGATATCAATATGATGTATAGACATAAAATAATAGCAAAGTATGTGTTAATTCTTGTTTATAATATAAACATATTAAATTTATATATACCTTCATGTAGCATGCACGTGTTTAAAGCATTATAGCATCATGCCATATGTCATCATTCTTAATGTTCAAAGTGATGTGCATATCTTTTGAATTGTCAACGAGCACATTGCATACATCGCATATCTTTTGAACTCTCCGTGAGCTTCTTGCAATATTATACAATATAGTCTTAAAAAAATATTTGCCACTTCACGTTATTATATCACTCTGCCACCTCATGTTATTAAATCACTCTATCACCTTAGTTTATTAAACCAATATGTATCATTATGTGGTTTTAAGAAAACGTGTCCCCCAACACTCTCCATTAACATTTTGTCTCGACATGCTTTGTGATGCCTATAACATGTCACTATGTCAGTGTGTTCTCGAAGCTTGATTTAATCTTAACACCACGATGTTAAGAGCGTGCATAGAGCCATTGTAATGCGCCTAGTGGCACCCAAACACACTTCTCATGATTATTTATTCAACTAGGACACTACTATGTAGTATGCCCCCTATGTTTGGTGCAAGATGTAGTCAAATAAAAATCATCACAAGGGTTTCATACCTTAGGATCCGGGCTCTGCTTATTCATTGTTTTAGCTACTTTGAAGCAAGCAAAAATGACTCTATGGAAAAAAAAAATGCAAAGATGAAGCTTTGATATGATGAAGATGGTGTGGCATAAGGTGGCCAAGGCCACACAAAGCCCATTTGGGTAAAGTGAACAATATTGTTTTTGAAGTGCTAAACTTATTAAGCAATAAAGCTTCTACAAGAATGTAGTATCTTCTTGTAGTAGCTTTGAATGGGCTGAAACGAGAGCAAGTATATTATTCTAGCTCAATCAATCATAAGGGGGTATGGCACATAAAGGCCAAATAATAAGTAAGGTAACCATTCATACATAGAGTGCCAAGATCCACTCTCCTTGATGTCTTTTATTTTTTGGGCTTGGAAAAGGAAAGGACATGGGTTGTTAAAGGAAAAGAGGATATGGGTTGTTCTCAGGAGGTGTGTTGGCATAGGGGCAGCCCTAGGGTTCAATGCTTCAACAACGCACCAACAAAACCCTAACTACTGATCCTTTTGGTAACATCTGTGAGGCAGATGAAGTCTCACTCGAGGTAGAAGTAGGGGTGGTTGCAGGACTCAGATGTCTGCAACCTAGCTGAGACACATATCTGTGATTACAATACTCTAACAAAGCACTTGGCAGTTACCATTCGTTAGTATTCAACCAGTATTTACTTCGCAGATAAAACCCTAATTACAAAGCAATGCAATATTCAACCAGATCTAACACATCTGGGCACTTAGCATAAGGAAACAGATCAGATCTAGCATCTTATTCACATCATTAGGCACTAAGCTATCATATTCACCTAAACATACATTATTGCACTAAGCATAAATCATATAAACAATATAACAACCATAATGCGCAAAACAACCAGAACACAGGATATACGTGGTTCACCCCAACGTGGGGCTACATCCACTAACTCTTCTCTTCTTTATTATCTTTTGTCAAGCTTCTTACAGGCACAAAGCATCAAAATCCTACTCCACAGAGGACAGGAAATCCGCGCACACCTCACCAGATCCTCCTTCCTCGAGTTACAACACAAAGTCTCCTTGCACAATCTGTGCACAAAGCACTACATATGACCATACATTAAGCACAGAGCCTCTTACAATTACTTGCACTTAGCACAATACTTAGCACCTAGCATCAACCACACAAAACATCCGACACTTCTTACATTGCCTAGCTTTCTATTTATACATTACCAAAAGGGCCTAAACATGGGTAAACCCATGGGCCAACATCCCCATACCCGTTACATAAACCCTAATCCCAAAAATGACCTAAAAAGGGGTCGAGATCCCACTCCACCTTCGACCAGCCTGTCGAAGTCCCAAAATAGGCCAAACATGACCAAGAATCTCCAAAACTTGGTTAAGGGCCAACAGGCCCCCAACACTCACCTGTGACTCGTCCCGAGTCACTCTGCTCTGGGTAACTCTGCCTTAAACGCCTCGAGCTTGGCTCGAGCTGTTTCGACCTACTGCTTCACCAAGGCTTCTTGCTTGACGAACTCTTGAATAACTACCTCGTTCACAGGTCCCTCTAAGCGTTGTTCTACCGAAGTGACTATTTGTTCCAGCGCTGCTCCTCCACCTTCAATCTCCTCAAAAAGTAAGAAAGATGCATCCTGGAATGGCTGGAGCTTCTGAGTTACTTCCATGACTCTGCTTTGTATGGCATGGACCTGTTGTTGAGTTGTGCACTGTTCTTGGGATCTTTTCATCCTCTCAACTGCTGACAGGAGTTTCAGTTGCACTTGTACTGTTGCTGCTTACTGCTTTGCCTCCTAGAGATGTGATTCCAGAGTCTTCAGTTCACGGTCCTCGGTAAGTCGCTCATAAGTCTACGCACTGCGACTGCTTAGCTGTTTGCATTCCATGACTAATTCTTTGATCCTTTCAACTGTGCTTCGGGCAGTTGCTTCTCTCTGGTCTCGCACTTCCTGCAGAGTGATTGGCACTGTTTGTAGCTCTAGTTCTACGATTCACTGTTGAAGTTGTTGAATGGCTTCAACAAGCTTTGCCACTTGATTCTCCACTGGGTCTTCCTCCATTTGTTCTAATCACGGAGCGAAGTGCTCTACAAACTGTTTCTTTGACTCCAACCTGCTCTGCGAGCAGTTGTTCTTTCTCCTGTTGGATCTGCGCTTTATCCTCTTCGAACTTGGTTTGGAGGTCATCCTTCTCCTGTTGCGCAACTCGACGTTTCTCTATCACTTCTTCTTGTGCTTGCTTCAGGGCCACTGTGGCATGTTCTTTTTCTTCCTGCATGCGACGGAGGCGAGCTTCAGTCGCATCAGCTATTTTGCGGAGTTGGGCAAGCTCATCTCCCAACTCTATTTCATCTGATGGAGGGGGCGCATCGGACACTGTGTAACTAAAGTGAAGGGCTTGATGTACACCTCTTAGCTCTATCTCAATTCTATCACATATAATTGATGTACACCTCACGATGTCCATGGTCCACGACTGGGGGATGATCTTCGACTTCTTCCCCTTGGTCTTAGTCAAGTACTTGTGAGGTGCGAGCATTCCATAGCTCTTGCGATCTCCTAGGTTATAGTCACTGATATTCAAGGTTGGAATCCTTTCCAGCGGCGGTCTAACTGCTTGTATTCCCTTCGGGAGGTACACGGTGATGATTGTGTAGTCAAAGTCCCTTGGGACACTGTCACGACTCACCACACTAGCCAAGGGTGGGATGTAGTCGGGCATGATAGACAAGATTAAATTTGCATTCGCTAAGTCATCTTGATGTTTGGTTCTTTTCTCGGCTGCAGCTCGAGATGGTCCGGATCCATGAGAAGTCGAAAGGGAGGCTTTCACTCCTCGCATTGATGAGGCTTGAACTCCCGTGGACATTACCTTCTCAGCCATTAGATCGATTAGAATTTCTTCTATTGACTTTTCTACTGCGCTAATGTCGTCTGATATGCACGCTCGAGATCAGATATCTCAGGTTGATGAACAAACGCTCAATGTAATAGAATGGATGGCGAGGTCTCAATGATCACTGTGAGATCAACTAGTTCTTTGTGGGTTCGGATAATAACAATTGACAAAAGTGTTCTCGGTGCAACGCTCGACGGGATAAATAGACAACACCATAATAGTTTCTTCCAATGGGTCAAAAATACTTAATCAATGCAATTCCATCTGTTATGGCATGGTCCTAACGATCTAATGGCGAGATTTTGGTCCATAACTGTTCTTCTAACCATTCGGGAGCGTCGGTTTAACGATCATAATGCCTCCAATGATTATATTGCTCCGCCATGTCGAAGTGCTAATCTGTGTTGTACTGATATTCCGACGAAGTTCAAATTCTACAAACCTTCCTTCTGTGGAGTTCTTTCTGGGGCGTCTTGTAAATTTTCTAACTTTGCTTTCTTCTTGCTGAGTTTTCTAGTCCTTTTTCCTGTAATCTGAGTTACTGGGTTCCTCTTCCCATTTTCTATAGGCATAGTAACTTCACATTGTTGACGGTCTTTCATAGGGTTCGAGTGTAATACTTTTCTCTGTCTGGGGTAGGTGCTCTGCTTTCCTTTGTGTATGGGTTCTTCAAGTCTGCGTGTGTTCTTTCAACTTCGTCATCCAGATCCCTGGTCCTTAGCAGCTTTGACTTGTTCTCTTGTTCTGCTATCAAGTGTGTTACTCTCCTAGTCATGAAATCTGTTAATTCTTGTGTTTTCTGTTCTAGGGATTCTTCTTCTTTTCTTCTTCGGATCTGATCTTTCTCAATCCAGGTTTTTCCTAATAGCATATCAAATGGGGTGATTTTCTCAATAAACTTAATGACCTCAAATTCCTCCTCTGTCGAAGTTCCATGAGCACTCATAGATGTTTGGGTAATTCTTCCACATAGATTGATTAGATTTCCTCTAAATAATCTTATTCCTCCCAATGAGGAAACCATAGAAGGTTTTCCCAAAATTTCCCAAGTTCTTTCTATCATGATATTGATTTATGTTTCCTCATCCAGAACATAGTCTATGGTTGAAGTCTCCTATTCTTGCTTCTATGCATTGTTTGTCTTTTAAGATATCTGATAGATTAGTGTCTCTATGATCATTCAGGATTTATTTCATCTTTAGTAATACAGTCTCTGATTCTTTCTAGGATTATGTCATAATCTTAGTCTCTTGGCCTTTCTCATGGTTTTCTTGTTCCATATTCATTCTTTCAAGCTTAGCAATCATTCTAGGGAAATCCAAAACTTCATGGTCCATAACTTTACAACAAAGACAACTAGGTCTTCTACCAGGGCATTCCTTAGCAAGGTGTCTCGGTCTTTTGCAACTGTAGCAAAGGGTTAATCCTCTCTTTCTCTTAAATGATCCCCAACTTTTCCTGTACTGCGCACTGGGGTCACAGTAACTAACCTACAAAAAATTCTTTCTAGGATCCTGGATCCATTTGTTAGTCCAAACATTCTTTCTATGCATAGGAATAACATATCTCTCACTATTTCTATCAGATCTACTCATATCAAATCTTTTTTCTTTTAGTTGTGCCCTAGTTTTCAGGCTAGGACAAAATTTATCAAACATACCTAGATACATACTTTCAAAATAAAAAATTTCACCATTCTTACCTTTAGCAGAGCACAAAGCTCTCAGATCTCACCTTTTTTTTTCAGATCAGACTTCTCTTCTCGGCATAGAGCTTCACAAGTCAAGTAGAATACTGTGCACTAAAGCAATAGATCTATGCATAGAGCTTTCTTTCTTTTTCTCAGTTCCCAAGAATCATAGTTTCAATCCCGAAAACAGAACCATTTGTTGGCACAGGGGCAGACCCGAGGTTCAACGCTTCAACATCTCACCAATAAAATCCTAACTAGCGGCCCTTTCAGAAACACCTGCGAAGTAGATGAAGTCTCACCCGAGGTAGAGGCAGGGGTGGTTGCAGGACTCAAATGTCTGCAACCTAGCTAGGACACATATATGTGATTACAATACTCTAACAAAGCACTTGGCAGTTGCCATTCTCTAGTATTCAACCAATATTTACTTCGCAGATAAAACCCTAATTACAGAGCAACGCAGTATTCAACCAGATCTAACACATCTAGGCACTTAGCATAAGAAAACAGATCAGATCTAGCATCTTATTCACATCATTAGGCACTAAGATATCATATTCACCTAAACATACATTATTGCACTAAGCATAAATCATATAAACAATATAACAACCATAATGCGCAAAGCAACCATAACACATGATATACATGGTTCACCCCAGTGTGGGGCTACGTCCACCAACTCTTCTCTTCTTTATTATCTTCTGTCAATCTTCTTACATACACAGAGCATCAAAATCCTACTCCGCAGAGGACAGGATATCTGCACGCACCTTGCTAGATCCTCCTTCCCCGAGTTACAACACAAATACTTCTCGCACAGTCTGTGCACAAATCACTACAGATGACCATACACTAAGCACATAGACTCTTACAGTTACTTGCACTTAGCACAATACTTAGCACCTAGCATCAACCACACAAAACATCCGACACTTCTTACATCACCTAACTTTCTATTTATACATTACAAAAAGGGCCTAAACATGGGTAAACCCATGGGCCGACATCCCCATACCCGTTACATAAACCCTAATCCCAAAAATGCCCTAAAAAGGGGCCGAGATCCTGCGATCTCCGCTTCGACTTGCGCTCCACCTTCGACTAGCCTGTCGAAGTCCCAAAATAGGTCAAACATGACCAAGGATCTCCAAAACTTGGTCAAGGGCCAACAAGAGGAGCCCCCTACAAGTAGCCTATCTTCGAATTCTCCTCAAGCCTTAAAGAGCACCTTACTTTATTAGAGAGCGTTGATTTTCTACTTAATTGAATTTCAATTGTTGTGCCAAAAAAATGATGATTTGTAAGGTAGGGGGTTGGCATAACGAGATCAATCCCATAATTCATATTTAAAGGTTGATTCAATCAACATATATATGGTTGTAGAAAGTATCTATTAATGTTATAATATTTATGTTTTACTTTCAATTACTTAATAATAATAATAATAATATATTTTTAAGGTCACGGTCAAGCCAAACATCAAATTGGTGCATGAGACCCCCTCTAGGTAGTGATTTGATTGCTAAAGTTTACAGAGATATACATACCCTAAAGTAATCGAAATTGAAAAAAATCTTATACCATTAATAGGTGCATTCTACATCGAGTATGAGGGAGATGTATAATTCCTTCAGTGCTTAACATGGAGTTAACACCTTATATTTAG
>ML829725.1:18825-53862 GCA_009831015.1 Picea engelmannii
TTATATATATATATATATATATATATATATATATATATATATATATATATATGATGATGATGATGATGATGATGAAGATGATGATTATTAACATTCATTGAGACCAAATTTGATGTATTAGACCTTAAGAAATTTAAGAAACCAACTTATATCCATCTAAACTCATGATCTATCATGTGCCAAGAGGGATCAAATCCCTCAAGGTGCAAACCTCTTTTTAGAACACAAAACTCGAGGGAAGTTTTGTACCTTAAGGGATTTGATCCCTATCTGCACATGATAGATGTTGAGTTGAAATTGATCTACGATGGTAATAACAAAGTCCAAAGTAGTAAAACAACTATTGAGCCTTAACAAATTAAGGTATTAACATTATTGTATCTTAAAATTGCATTCTTTTATTATATTGTAATATTTAATATTAATTTATTTTTTTCACATGATTACACTTTGAGGATTTTAACTTTGTTTTCGTTAAAAAACAAAAATTAAAAAATTCAAACTAAACATTAATAACACAATTCACAATGCATTATAATTGAAATAAAAGTTATATATTAAGAAAGCTCAAACAATAGGGAACCCCTTCTCCAATCTCTAACCAACCGACTCAGTTCTTGGACTTTCAGATCTCTCAACCTTGTAGGTCATCTTGTTCTTCTCAAATATGCTTTGCAATCTATGCCAAGTTATCTCTTCTCTATGCTAGTGGCCCCTCAAAAAGTGCTACAAGCCATCCAAACACTACAAAGGATATTCCTATGGAAAGGATTCAATTCCAATAGTAAATGGGCATTAGTAAACTGGGACAACATCTGTAAGCCTAAGCTCAAAGGAAGCCTTAGAATCAAGGATCCTTGCACTCTAAATGAAATAATGGGTGCTAAAATTTGGTGGCGTTGGTTGAAGAACCAGAAGGAGCTCTGGGGTCGACTCTGGAAACATAATACTCCCTAAACTAGCTGGAGGCCAAGCTGATCAGATTGAATGACCAAATCCAGGGATCTAACATCTAGAATGCAGACTGGAAAAATAAACCCATCATTCAAGAATACACTTTTTGGGAAGTAAGGGATGGACATGAAGCTCTTTTTTTCATGGCAACAAATTCCTCCCTTGAGGACTCATGATAATCTATATACATTGCAGGACCTCATTATGAATCAAGAAACAAAAAAAGTTGCAAATTTATGGAGGGAGGAGAAATCCCCTTCCCAATGGAGAGAATGGAAATTTACATACATGGAGCTTGGTTTACCGAAAACTTATGATATCACAGCTTGGCAAGAGGAAGCCTCTTTAAGAAAAAAATGTATTAGAGAAGGGAAGGACATAATTCACTGGGGACATTCTCCAAGTGGAACCTTCAACAGTAAAGAAGCCTATAATTTCAAAATCAACTCGCACCTACAACCATTGAACAAAATTTGGCATACAATCTAGAAATCAAACTTTTGGCCAAAAATTTCTATCTTTCTATGTCTTCTTGTTTAGAACCGGATCCTAACATGGGATAATTTATGGAAAAAGGATTTATAGGGCCTTCCATTTGTCAGTTCCACATGCATAAGGAGGAATCCACTAAACACCTTCTAAATCGATGCCACTTCAGTACAGAAATCTAGGACCAGGTCACCCAAATCATGAGGCAGACGGACTGAGTATGCCATAACATCACAAAAGGTATTATTGATTGGGAATCAACAACATACGCTAATCCCATTTTCAACGGGATCTGGTAGCTAGTCCCTGGCTTTGTGGTTTGGAAAATCTGGAAAGAAAGGAATCACGAGATCTTCTCCTCAACACTATCGTCTCCTTCACAAGTTTGGTCTAAAAATTTTGCTAATGTTCAAGAGATAATCAAAGCACAATCTTGGATGGGAAGGGGATTTATCCGATAGTCCAAGTGAAAGAATCATCCTTTCTCACTGGAACCTTAACTTGGATCGCTCCTATCAAATTCACACTCTCCACTTGATCCCTCTACCTAGATCTGCTCCAGAGTCTTGGCATTTCCCTCCTCCTGGATTCCATAAGATGAACTTTGTTGGTGCCTCCAAAGGCAACCCTGGGGCCGCGAGCTATTGTGTAGTTATTAGAGACAGTCTTGGGAGCATCAAACATATTATGGTGGGCACCTTGGGGTACACTACTAATAACTCTTCATAAATCCGGGGCCTTCTCAAAGGAATAGAACTAGATAAAAACTTAGGCCTAACATAGCTGATCATTGAAGGGGACTCACAAATAATCATCTCCCTAGACACCAAAATATTGAATATTTCTGATCCGTCCAAAATATCTCCAAGATAGTGCCTCCTGCATTTCCTGGAAACCTTATAGGCTATTCTTCAGCCTAACCTGGTTCTTATACCTTCCCATGTTCGGAGGGAGGCTAAAAATGTAGCCGTTCATTTAGCTAATGAGGGGGTTTCATTAATAGAAGGTGATATAAGTATGGAGGCTACTTTGAGTCCTGCTCCATGCATCCTTTAGCAATGTATCAACCTAGATAGACTAGATCTCCAATCCCTGGATGGGGTGTTAATTGTCCACCAATTTCATTAATGGAGCTTGTCTTCCTCTGTTGCCACATACCCACTATCTCAACCTCCAATGTTTGGCTTTATGAGCTCGGGACACAACATTAAAAAATAATCACTGGAAATATCCATTGCAGTCGACTTCAAGGAATTGTCATATCTGTTCTTATGGCCGTCTCTCTCCTTTTTATGTCCCAGAACGATGGATTTTTGGTGTTTCAATATGTCATCCTTCCCTCCTTCCTGGTCTTTCCTTGTCACTCTCTGTATTGGTGATCCGAGATATTTTCATTGATGTGACTTATAAAGAATTGTATTAAATGAGCTACATTAAAATGCACCATAAAGAAGGAAAAGCTCAATAATGAAGAGACATAAACATCAAATCTAAACACAAAAACTTGATAACGAAGTTCATCCCTAGTGGACTACGTCTCTGAGTCCTTCTCTCAAATGGGTAGGCCTTTTCATTAACTCATCAAAAGAATTTGGAAAAATACAAAAGTATACCACATTCTAGAGTTAAGCTATAGAAGGTTTGCTCGGATTAGAAAACAAACATCACCACTGAATTCATGGCATCGAATTACCCAAAAACGATTGTATCCATGCCTCGATCTGAGTCTGGCACTTCCAGGCCCCTGAGGAATTTCACCTCAGTTTCTGTTCCTGTACCTGTAATTAATTCATGGGAAAAATTCTCAAAAATCATGCCCTGTTCGTACGTCCGCGCCTTGGTCTCACCCCAAACTTTGGAAGAAATCACTTTTTAAATAAAAAATTGGGAGGATGTACCAACATAGTCGTTAGGCTAGTTGGTTGGCAGAGTTATATTAAAAGCACAGTGGTTTGGGGAGGTCTCGGGGTCAAGCCCATGGGCCTCCCCTTTTTGGTTCTTTGTTATAACAACCCCATGTTGGCACTTACCATTGGCAGAGACTCTTATATATGGCGGATAGATAGATATGAAGAAGATTTAAACTTGGCGGACTGACCATATTTGGTGGATCTTTCCATTATTTTGGCATATTTTCATTTATTATATATTTTTTTAGAAATTCGGTTATTGTCCCACATTGGGAATTTCCCTGCTGCCACGTGGCATCCCATGAATGGGCCACATGGCAGCCACTCATTGGCCCACATCACCTTTTTTCACAGTCACTGCCACATCACCTCTTCCTGGTTATCTTTCCATGTCACTGAACATGTGGTTGTACAGGCTACCACGTGGCACCTTTTCATTGGTCCATGGATTTGCTCGAAAATTCCAAAAATGAGTGACACATGGCAACCTCTGGTGTCACCACGTCACCATGCTAATGTCAGCATGACACATTTATCCCTTTGCGTGTGCCATGTACACTGTATGGATGATGATGTCATCCGTACTGGTGTTGACGTCAGTAGTACGGATGTTGACTCATCCCTGTTGACTAGGCTAGGTTGACCAAAACTTTGACCATGAATATATGTTGATCCATAACTCTGTTTGATGATCCGTTTATGCCATTGGAAAGCTTGTGACATGCTCTTCATGATAATTCCAATTTCACTGAGTTTTGAGGAATTTGAATTTTTTCCCTTTAGACACTCTACTAAGGCCATTTTGAGCTTCCTAAGTTGCTTCTACGAATTTTGAGTTATCCTTGGATCTCTTTTGGATCACACCTTGCCATTGAGAGATTTTGGGACCACCAAAAGATTTCATCAATTAATAGATAAGTGATGGAAAATTTCCCTCACCTTTCCCTTCTCAATCCACTTTGCCTTGCTTGGATGTGTGCCCTTTAAGCCCACTCGAAGATAATCAACATCACCCCTGCGTGAAGTCCTCATCCTTCTGTCCAGGATAATATCTTCCTCCAACTCATCCAAGTACTCAGAAGAAAACTCATCAAATGAAGGTATTGAAACTTCCTCACCCTGATCCATGATCAAGGGAGGCTAATTTTTTTTCAAGTTTTCCACATTTACAACTGAGTAGATATGCATATAAGGTGGAAGGTCTAGGCGAAAAGCATTGGTACAACTTTTCTCCAAAATAGTGAAGGGCCCATAACAGATGGAATTGAGTTTATTTCCTTCACCCTTCAATATCTCCTTGCTGATGTGAAGCCATACCTGGTCTCCAACTTGGAAATGATGGTCAACCCTGCATTTATCATGTCTATATTTATACTGTGCTTGACATTTCTCCAACTGTTCCCTGACTTCTTGGTGTATTTATTGTATCCTATGAATGAACTTGCGATCTCTGTCTTCGGTTCTTTCTTCATTTGAATCGACATCTCTCCCATACATCAAGTCCAAAGGAACCTTAGGCAAATACCTGAAACATGTCTCAAAAGGTAAACACTGAGTGGAGGAATGTAAGGCTCGATTGTAAGCATTATGTACATAGGGTATATGTTCATCCCATAACTTGGGATGCTTGCTGCAGTAGCCTCGAAGCAAAAGTACCATTGTTAGGTTAACAACCTATGTCTATCCGTCGGTCTGTGGATGGAAATAAATGCTCCTCTTCAACTTGGTGTCCATCATTCTCCACAAGCTTGTCCAAAAATCCCCAAGGAATCGAGTATCTCTATCCAAGATAATGGATGTGGGTAACCCAAAGTGAACCCAAACATACTGAAAGAAGAGGTTAACAGTCTTCTCAGCAACGATCTACTTTTTACATGGCATTAAGATACACATCTTGTTGAACCTATCCACTACAACATACAAATAGTCATGACCCCTCTTCAACATTGGTAAACCCCCTACAAAATCCATGGAGATACTTTCCCATGGATGGGATGGAACAGGAAGTGGTGAGTATAGCCCCAATTTTCTATTAGTGGGCTTACAAGTAGAACACATCACACACCCCTTTACATATTTAGTTACAATTGCTTTCATCTGAGGCCAGTAAAAAAACCTATGCAGATGAGCCATAGTTTTTCCTACCCCAAAATGCCCAGACACAAGAGAAGTGTGAGCTTCTCATATTACATGGACTCATTCACTTATAGGAATACATATATTTCCAAGATGGTAGAGTAGTTTTCCCTACAGACAATAGTTTTCTACCTTGTTACTTGTACCCTTTTTGTATGATTACCAAATGAAATTGTTGAAGAAAACCCATCCATCGGTAATGTCAAGATTGTTGTAGATTGGTTTGTGCTTGGAGATACTGTAAGGGTTGATGATCTGTATCTATGATTGTTTCCTTCCCTAACAAGTAGTTCTTCCATTTCTTTATGCTTTGAACTAATGCATACAACTCTTTATCATGCGTAGGATAGTTAACAACAACTTGGTTAAAATTTTCAGAGTGGTAACAGATAGGCTTACGATATTGCATCAATACTGCACCCATGGTGTACCCGCTGGCATCTGTCTCGATCTCGAAAGGTTGTTGAAGATTCGACAGTGCTAATACTGGTGCGATACTAATCTTTTCCTTCAAGGTGTCAAAATATTTTTGTTGCTTTCCTCCCCACTGAAAAGTGTTCTTCACACTGGTTAAGGCATGCAAAGGAGCTGGAATAAAAGAGAAGTTTGAAATGAATCTCCTCCAATACTAGAATGCACCTAAGAATATCCGTATTTTGGTTACACTTTTTGGCTCAGGACAATTCACAATTACATCAATCTTGGAAGGATCAATTTTCAATTGTCCTCGTCCTACAATATGACCTAAGTATACAAGTGAAGTTTTACCAAATTCATATTTGGACAATTTTACATACAACTTTTCCCTTTGCAAAGTATCCAATACTTTCTTTACATGCCTTACATGCTCATCCCAAGTCCCACTAAATATAAGAATGTCATCTAAATATACAATCAAAAAATTATCTAAAAATGGCCTGAATACATCATTCATCACACACATGAAGGTTGTCAGAGCATTACAAATCCCAAACGACATAACTAACCACTCAAACAATCCTTGTTTGGTTTTAAAGGAAATTTTCCATGCATCCTGTTCGGCAACCCTGATCTGATGGTATCCACTGTGCAAATCCAACTTAGTGAAATAAACATAATTCTTTAATTGATCAAGTAAATAATCTATACGAGGAATAAGGTATCGATTTTTCACCGTGATTTTATTTAAGGCTCAGTAATCGATACACATTCTCCATGTGTCATCCTTCTTTGGTACGATCGCGATCAGAGAACCAAAAGGAGATGAGATGGGCATGATGATCCCTTGATCCAATAATCCTTGTCCTTTCTTTTTGATTTATGTCATCTCTACAACTGGCATCCTGTACATGCCCACATTAGGAAGAGGAGAATCCTGCTGAAGATGTATTTTATGTTGGATTTCCCTCTTAGGAGGTAATCCATCTGGTTCCTGAAAATATCACCATACTGTTGACGGGCGAAATTGACCGTCCGTCAACTGGGAGAGTGGAACCGGTCCGGGGTTGTCTAATAACCCAAGTCGTTTGGAATGGACCACCCTGACGAGTTTAACGGCTCCGTTGGCCACCCTAAGGTCTCTTATGGAAGCCAAAGAGAAATGATTTGAGCTAAGAAATCTAAAAGGAAACTAGAAACTAATAAAACAAAGACAAAGAACTAAACTAATAAAAGAAACTAGAAACTAATAAAGCAAACTAAACTAACTACACTAATCTAACTATAAATTACTAACTACAAGATACTAACTATGATTATAATAACTCAAATCAACTACCTAATTATCAAGTTAATTACAGTTTATTCACAAATATACATTGCCTAAAAGCTACAGATTTGGCTAAAACCTGCAAAACTCATGTGATCGCTGCCCTGAGACAGCCAAGGGTCTCTTTTTGGTTTTTTGTATTTATGAAAAAGAAAGGAAGATAACTGAAATTAAACAATCTAATCCAAATCTAACTAATCTAACATTTATATTATACTAATTAATCAAAGAAATAAACATCTAACTAATTGACCTGGAAACGCTCCAAGTCTGCCCTGTGCAAGATGACTTCTAAGTTGTTCGGAGGAAGAAATTCACACCGTTTTAGTCCTTAAGCTTCTCGCAAACTATCAGCTGTACTGCTTCTTGAAGTATGTAACAGGACAAACAAGACATAAAAGAAATCATAACAGTTTTCTGATTACAAACTTCCTGCAAAAGGGAAACCTATTATGCATCAAATTCATATATAACAATTCAATTCATGAAGAAGACAAAGCTATCATTCACAAAATGAATCTACAACTGTTATGTCCTATATTTCTTTTTGGAAGAGACAAGATATGTATAATAGTAAATAAATTATATCATTTGCATTTGATTTAGATAGCAAAGTAATACTAAACCATATACAGAATGATATACAAAACTTGGAACAAAGTGTTGATATATTGAAAAGCAAAAGCTATGACAAGACACCAGTTCTGCTCCAGTTTGAATCAAAATTACATATCCTTGTTCTCCCCAACTGAGGATGATCGATTATTACAAAACCATAAGTTTATATAGGTTTCTCACAAGGTAAAACATCCTTGTGAATAATAGCAAATAGTTTTACACAATCTGGGAATAATCCCAAAATCCCTTAAACTAAGTAACTAAAATGCAAGTAAAATTCTTAAGATATCTTCCAACTGCTCCTCATATCCATAGCCAATTCGAATTTGCCTGTATTAGACACAAATATCAAGTTAGAAGAGTATTTTATTAAGAAATAACAAAAAAGAATGACTCTATAGACTTAGCTACATAATCTTCTGATTCTGTAGCTGGTCTAGAATAACAAATAGGACCAGATATATAATCAAATCAAATCGAATCCAATCATCTTTTAATACTCAAACGATGCAATAAAAATAATCCTTCGAATCAAATCAAATTAAAAAGAATGCAATCAAAACAGGGTAGGGATGCTATGTTTTTCCAATCAACATAAGATCGAATGAAATCTTATCAAAACTGTTTCATGAATGTAATCGATGGTAACCACATCGTATGAGATACAAACAATCATCATCGATTTGCATAAGATTCAACTCATTTAATCAATTGCCAATATAGAAATCCTGTCACGATTTTATGCGTAACCATATCCATAGAATCCAGCCATATAAAACATTTGCTGAGCTTTAAATAGTTCACAGTTATAGTCGTAATTATCATTGACCAATTATAATTGTAACAGCAGATTGATATCATTCAATTTAAAAGAACGATATGAAAATAGCATCGGACGAAATCAAACTTCATACATATAAACCCAAAAGTCTTCATGTTCGATCACTACATAGTCAACAGACAGAGGTGCGATAAAATCGATATAATTCATAACCTGGGCAATGATCAATGTGAATCTTTACTGAACTAATTATAGAAGTGAAATCGAAACTTTGAACAGGATCTAATTCGAGTAGTGATGAGAATCGAATGAGTTGCAATTAGTTATGCATCAACAGAGAAGTATTCGATTTGATAAAAATAACTAACCGATTCATCAATCATTTTTATCAAATCAAATCATACCATTGAAAATTGAACTACTAGCAACAGTCTCTTTTTAAAATATAACAACTTGTCTCATGAACAGGGCATCGAACTAAAGTTGGACAATCATATATATTCGATGATCCATTAAATTAAAACCAAATCCAATCGGATCTTAAACTATAACAAAAAGATTTATGAAAACCGAAATTACACACAGTGAAGCATGCTTAGGTAACAGAGCAGGTGAAATATGTATACAGAGTGTAATATAAAGAGCGAAAATTATACCATCACAGTTTCTGAGACTATGTCAATTTTGAATTGACAATTGTGGTAGCAGACTCGACATTTTTGAACAGGATTGACCCAACAGTTCGTTGCTTCTTGTCGGAGGGTTGCACCTTTGCATTCTGGCCAGTGAGCTTTGCCACTTGGCTTTCCAAATCGTGCATTTTGGATTGCAATTTTGGGACATCCGAATAGTATCTCTCTAACCACAGCCCACACTGATCGCAAGGTGGTGCAATAGTCTGAACAGAAGGGGGTTTTGATGATTCCCCGAGGGTTTCATGGGGTGGTTTAATACCAGGAAAATCAGGGTTATCCCGCAGATAAGAAGGTAAGTTCTTAACGAAATCATAAGGAGGTTTGTCACACAAGCCCTCGGAGTAAGGATACTCCTCGGCGATAAATCGTTCCACTTCAGAATCAGAGTCTTCGCTGACCACGATAGGCTCTAATTTAACAGGGGGCTTGGGTTTATTCCTCGCCATGCGAGAGATCAACCTTGCATTTTTCTTGCCTTTAGTATTAGCACCAGTCTTCGCTCTAGTCTTTTGGGTCGTAGGCTTAGTAACTTCGGTCTGTTGAGTCACAGCCATAGGCGAATTCACAGGTAAGTCGGGTTTAGGTTTGGGTAGTAAAACATTATAAGGCACAGGGGTAGGTTTGTCCTCGGTTACCATGGGCTTATCCACCTGTGGAGGACCCGATTCTTCAAAACCATTACGGTTGAGAAAATCATGCCAAGAATCACGACGTAACCCCAATTCATAAACAAAAATCATTTTAATCAACCCAACATGGAAGAGGCTAGTGTTAGCCTGGCTATGCTTGTACTTCTTAGCCATTTTGAACAAACTTCGGTGCAGATAGTGTGGCATACTAAGCCCGAAACCCATAAACACCATTAATAAACGTAGATGAAACAAGAAAACAAACCCGTACCTGCCTTCACAAGTCACGAATTGCTTGATAATCATCAAGAGATCATACCAGCGGGGTTTCAACATCTTAGCAGGTAAACCTCTGTCGCATGAAGCCATTGTCCGAGACTGAAACAGTAATGTCCATGGGACATCGTCGACCTTACAACTTTTAGACCATTTTTGTCCCTCGACAGGTAGACTGGTTGCCAAGCTGAGGAATTGTTCAGTGATTTCAAGCTGGACATCTCCAACTTTGGCTTGACAACCATCAAATGACAATGCAAATTGCCGAGCCACAGTGAGGTTAAAACCATCGAATTTCCTTATGAATGGAAGCCACCCGAACTCTTCCAAGTCGCTATACGCACCATCAAATGTTAACAGTGCTTGGCAGCCGTTGGGCTCGGCCCTTACAACAGGAGCCATGGCTTCTGTACATGGTAGGGTTTGAGCTAAACGAAACAATGCACAGAGTCAATGAACGATAGGGTTTGATAGTTTCATCGCTCGACGAGACCGGAATTAACTGTATGCGTGCGAAGGTGGGGGGATTACCACCGCCACACGTTGTATTAATGACCATGTACAGTGCTGTTACAATCATAATCACTTAAACCATGCGTATCGGCCAGCAAATAGGTGAATCATCATACCAACGTGCCATTCATCCGAGTCAGAACCAACACCGTATGTGATAATCATGCGCCAAGTGTTAAGTTTAATCAACATGAAATCCAACGATCAGTCGTGTCAATTCAAACGTTTCAAACCAATGTTAATACATTCATGCCAATGCATAGTTCGAAACCATTGCTCGCTCCATGTGATATCAAACTCACAAAACAATATATCAAGGGTACAAACCATAAAATCGAAAATCCAAAAGGTTGGTCAATAGCTCTTTTGCAAAACTCAAACTATTGCCATTTATATGAAGCCAAACTTATGATATTGCCAATGTGTTTTTAGCATAATCAAGGTATAAAAACATTGCAACCAATGACCATATGAAAATGATAAGTTAAGAGTTCAAAACAACAAGAATCATGTCATATGTAAAATCAAAATCAATTATAACCCTTATGACATCAAACATAACTCATCACTTAATATTTATCAAAGAAATCAAGTTGCGCAATTAAAGTGAATGGATATAGTTTGAAGAAAATTTTGCAGCGATGTGATAAACCAGTGGTCAACTGTCTTTCAGCAAATCAATAAAAGACGGCGACAGTCAAAGCAACGAAAGAGGTGTTTTCACACTTTCAGTTGTGAAAAATGAAACGAAATCAAATTGTAATTGTCGCAAAAATGAAACAAATGTCTAGAAGCACAATGCGACGATACTTTGTCATTTAGAAGACACGGGGTGTAGGCAGCTTTTTAAGGAAAAATAAAAAAATGTATTGGCTGCCAACACATACTTAGAAACACTATCAACTAATTCTTTCTTATGAGAAGGATCACATCCTTGGAAAGCGTCAAATTTTCCGACATCCTTTTCCATTACAACCATGAGTACATATATCTTATTAGTGTTTATGAGTCTCTTCATTTGTCCTGCACTAACAAGTGTGGTGTTTACCCTCATGCTGTGGGCTCTAAAAATATATTTCACTCCCCCTTTAGTAAGGCGATATTTTTTCTCATGCTGAAAGAATACTTATTTTCTATCATAAAGATAAGGACTCCCCAACACTATGCCACATATATCAAGTGATACAACATCCAAATCCACTTCATCAATCAAATTTGAAGCAATAGCAAATTTGACCCTACATTGCTTGGTGACATTAAGTTTTTCTTTATCACATACCCAACCAAGAGGATAAGGTTTTGGATGTGGTTTAGTTTCAAGACCCATCTTTTTGACAAGTGCTTCAAATATCAAGTTTACTTGGGAACCCAGATCAAATAATGTATCTATATTAGTGTGCTTAGATACAACTCTTATATGAAATAATTCATTCCTCCTTCTTTCATCATCATGAGATTCATTATTGGAATTTGAACTAGCATAAAGGGAATCTTTACCTTGTACTCCAATCATTGTGATCGTTTCTTCGTCTCCTGAATCGAAACCAAGATCTTGTTGCACTGTAGCAACGATATTTGTCTTCCCCTTTCCACTGAACTGTTTCGGTCTCTTCTCTAGATGTAGTTTCCAACAATGTTCATCATCGTGACCACTTTTCTTGCAATGAGTGCAAGATGGATTTCCTTCTTCTCTCTTTACAATGGTGGCCTTTTTGTCTTTCCTTTTAAACTTATTAAATTGTTTATGCAAGAGATTGGAAGGTTTCTTTGTGGGATCTTCTTGAACATGCTTTTCCCTGTTCTCAAGGTAAGTGTATTGCACACAAACTTCATCAAGACTAGTGGGGTTAAACAATAGCAAAGTATGATGAATATAACTGTGAAGTGCGCCAATATGCTTCATTAAAGTTTCATAAGAACCCAAAGGAATGTTTAATGCAAGAGCTTTCTTCCTAAATTCTTCCGTGAAACTTTGTACAGTTTGACCTTTACTTTGTCTTAAATTTTTCCATTCCATCATTGATTTATGTAAATAACCCAATGGATAAAATTGCTTCCTTATCGTTGATTTAAATTCCAACCATGAGGAAAGAAGATTACCGCACTTACTTATGTCCTGAAGTTTTCTTTTCCACCATACGAGAGTGGTTCCTTCCAACCGAAGAGAATCCAATTTCACTTTAACTTCCTCTTCATCAATCTGTTGAACACGACAATATACTTCAACCTGTCAGATCTAATTATCTATATTTTTCAGGATTAACATCTCCATTAAACATAGGTAAAGAAAATTTTACATCAAGCTTTAATAATTCCTTCTTAAAAAAAAAATTATGGCTAGAATTATGAGAATGATGAGAATGCTCAGAGGAAGAAGAGCTAGAACTTGATGGTGAAGATGGAGGCTCGGGAGGGTCTCCTCCAACCAATTGATTGAATGAAGCATTATCATCTGCTTGTGCTTCCTTTTTCTTACCTTTCTTCTTCATCCTCTTCTCGTAGTCTCCATACATTCACTCAACCATTTCTGACATGTGATAAAATACCATATGGAATTTTTTCTCTTGTTCATCACGCTTGTCCTCTTTGGCCATTTTCTTCCTTCGGGATGCACAACCAACTTCGATATTGAAATTATTAAGAGTTCTTTCACCCTTCTTATGCTTGGCCCTAGTAAGCATTCACACTCAACAATTCAAGTCAAAGATGACTGCTCTGATACCAACATGATCTGGGATCTTTTCATCGATGTGACTTATAAAGAATTGTGTTAAATGAGAATAAATTAAAATGCACCATAAAGAAGGAAAAACTCAATAATGAAGAGACATAAGCATCAAATATGAACACAAAAACTTGATAACAGAGTTCATCCCTGGTGGACTATGTCTCCGAGTCTTTCTCTCAAATGGGTAGGCCTTTTCATTAACTCAACAAAAGAATTTGGTAAAATACATAAGTATACCTCATTATGGATTTAAGCCGCAAAAGCTTACTCAGATCATAAAACAAACATCACCATTGAATTCATGGTATCGAATTACCCAAAAACGATCGTCTCCACACCTTGATCTGAGTCTGGCACTTCTGGGCCCTTGAGGAATTTCACCTCGATTTTTGTGCCTTCACCTGCAATTAATTCATGGGAAAAATTCTCAAAAATCATGCCCTGTGCATACGAGCACACCTTGGTCTCACCCTAAACTTTGGCAGAAATCACTTTTTAAATAAAAATTTGGGTGGATGTACTAACATATCCATTAGGCTAGTTGGTTGGCAGAGTTATATTAAAAGCATAGTGGTTTAGGTAGGTCCCGGGGTCAAGCCCGTGGGCCTCGCCGAACTCCGAATTAGAGCTTAGAGAACACTAGCTCCTCCCTTTATCCTCCGACGATGTGACCTCCAACTATGACTTGGAGCCCAACTCCCCAAATACTTCATGACTTCTCACTTCGCAAATACCGAAAGCCAACTCACCTCCTTTCTTTCGAACCCCGAACTTTAATTTCTACCCATGCTAGATCGACGGTCCATGTTTCTCGTGATCCAATGGTCCAGATCTACTCTCTGTGAATAGGAATTTCATTTTCCCCGGTGTTGGAATATGGCTCTCTCCTTCGAACCTCCGACTGCCAACTTCCCGATTTCTGAAACCTCTTTCCCATGAAAGAAATCGATGGTTCTATCTCTCCTGAGCTTGTGAGTGTTGAAAGAATCTCGCCCTTATCCTTCCCATAGATCTACTAGATCCAACGTTCCACGAAAATTGACGTTTTTTCCCCTTCAGGAATTCCAACTGTCCGTCGAGGTTCTCGATGGTTTCTCATCAAATGACTCGGCGTCAACCCTCATGAGCTTAATTCCACGAGGTGACTTCAAACCTCTTCTTTCCTCTAAACTTCTCAAAGTCTCTATCCCTCCTGATCTTGATCCTTGCTACAAAACTCAAGGATTCTAAGGAATCCTTCATGCACTCCTTGTGGCTTCCAAAACAACCTTTGATTATTCAACAAATCCAACTTCACGCACTCCTTGCGACAAAAGTTATTCAACTGCTCACTAGGGTTGGAAAAGTCTATGACTCTCCTCAGCCTATGCATGCCTTGCATGGCTCTGTGATCTACCTACACTTCTACTGGTATAAGTTAACGTTATCTCTCCTAAGATTTCTGAGATAAAAATCTGAATCTTGTCAATGCACTCCTTGCAAACCTTCATTGCACTCCTTGTAGGAATTCTCAGGAAGAGAAACAATTGAAACTCATAGTCTCCTCACAGACTTCATACATTCAACATGAAATCACATACATATGGCATTGAAAGAAATGCATAACAAAGAATATAAGCAAGTTCTAAACATACCATTCAATAGATACACACAACATTCATAATACACCATGAAATTGGATCAAGGAATTCTTATATTAATTCAAGTGCTTATGTACATGGTTCAATAGAAACAATTATCTTCTTATACAAATTCTACAGTCTCTGTTCTTCTCTTCTCTCCTATGATCTCTTGCTCTCTTACAATGAGAATGATAATACAATACATCTACGAGGGAGTCTTCTTGAGTTTTTCCCTCCTACAACCTTACGATATCTTATCGAAATTAAAGACTACACCTACTTTACATTTATTACAATAAATGTCCACAATCGACAGATCAGAGAGAACGCTCAATATCTGTATTACAATCCCCAAAACATGAAAAGAAATTACATCCTTCCATCTATTACATTAATGTGTTTTCTTTTTGAAATTCAAAAATGTCTTCAAAATGTGCGTTGGTGTATATCTAGTTGTCCTCCAGTCACGCTTAGCTGATGATGCTCTTCCATCATACTCCTTTGGCTGAAAAAATTCATGGACTCTTGTCCATGAGCTCTTGAATCGTCTGTCCATGTTTCTAGATATTTGCTTCACTCTCCCAACTGGCATCTTCAATCAGGTGTCCCTTCCACTCTACCAAATATTCAAAATATGTCTTCTTTCGGGTCTTCTTACTAACTCTCTAATCAATGATCTTTTCCATCTGCGGATTTTCAGCTACAAACATTTGTTTGACCCAGTGAATTTCCTTCTGATCCTATGCTCCCCTCGCTTCATATGCTCTGTAAGGATACATATCTTCTACATTGAATATGGGTGATATGCCCACATCATCTGACAATTCTATCTCATAAGCATTTTCCTCAAACTTTCGTAACATTTTACACAACCCTATCTTTTTCAGCTTCGGTTTATTATATGTTCCCCTTGGGAACCTTTATTTTCTGAGATGTGCCAAAACTAAATCTCCCACTTCGAATTGAAGCTCTCTCCTGTGTTTATCTGCTTTGTGCTTGTATTCTTGGTTGGAACTGTGCAACCGCTCTTTAATCTTGTTGTGGAGCTCCTACATCTCTGTTGCAAAATATTCCACTCCGACACTTCTGAACTCACTCTGCTCTAAGTCTCTCAACTCAAATACTCCTCTCGGTTGAATTCCATACATTATCTGAAATGGGATCCTTCTTGTACTCCTATTAGGAGAGTCATTATATGAAAATTTCGCTTGTGGAAGAATCTGATCCAACTGACTGTGATGTTCAGTTACTAAACTCCTTAATAAGTCCCCCAAACTTTGATTTACTACCTCAATCTGTCCATCTGTCTAAGGGTGATATGCTGAGCTAAAAGATAAATTTGTCCCCAACTTCTTCCATAGTTTCCTCCATAAATGACCAACAAATTTGGTATCTCTATCTGAAACAATACTCTTGGGTAAACCATGAAGTCAAACAACTTCTTTGAAAAATAGATTTGCAATGTGTGTTGCATCATTGGTTTTTTGACATGGAATAAAATGTGCCATTTTGGAAAATCTATCAACTACCACAAATATGGAATCACACCCTCTCTGCGTCTTTGTCAGTCCCAACACAAAATCCATGTTTACCGCGTCCCATGACCTCTCTGGTATCGGCAATGGTTGATACAACCCAATATTTTGTCTTTTCCCCTTTGCGTGCTGGCAGATTCTACATATGTTGACAAATTTTCGCACATTTTTCCTCATTCTTGGCCAATAATACAAACTGTTCAGTTGCAAAAATGTTTTGTCATGGCTGAAATGTCCAACCAATCCCCCACTATTCTTTTCCTTCAAAAGGTTTTCTCGCATAGAACTCTTTGGGATACACAACTGATTCCCTTTGAATAGCAGTCCATCCTGGATTAAATATGCAATCCATTGGCTTCTATCTCTCAGAATAGGATTCTCACATGCTTCATAAGCCTCTTTGAAATATGAATTATCTCTGTACATTTCCTTAAGTCTATCAAAACCTAAGGTCTTCACTTGAAACTCCTGCAGAATCAATCATTTCCTACTCAACGCATCAAAAACCTTGTTAGCATTTCCAGAAATGTGCTTTATAACAAAAGTAAAATTCTGCATGAACTCAACCCATTTTGCATGTTTCTGGTTTAGTTTCTCCTGTCTGGTTATAAACTATAAGGCCTGATTGTCGCTATAAAAAACAAACTCTTTTGGAATCAGGTAGTGCCTCCATTTCTTCAGTGCTTGTATGACTGGATAAAATTCTTTATCATAAGTGGAGTAATTCTTCTTGGCCTCATTCAATTTCTCACTGAAGTATGCAAATGATCTCTTGTCTTGACTTAAGACTGATCCAATCGCAAATCCACTTGCGTCACATCTCACTTGAAATGTCTTACTGAAATATGGCAGAACCAGAACTAGTTGTTCAGTTATATTATCTTTCAACAACTTGAAACTCTTCTCTTCCTCCTCTGTCCAATGAAAAGATTTATGTCTTTTCTTGACTGTGTCCATCATTGGTGCACAAATTACACTAAAACTTTTGATGAACTTCCTGTAAAAACTGGCTAGTCCATGGAAGCTTTTGACTTAAAAGATATTCCTTGGTGACAACCATTCTTTGATTGCTTTTACCTTCTCCGGATGCATCTTCAACTCATTTGAAGAGATCACAAAACCTAAATAAATAAGCTCTATCTTCATGAAAGACAAATTCTTTAGATTTATCAGCAACTTCTCTTGCTGCAACCTCCTCATCACTGAAGTTAAATGTCTCAAATGTTCCTCCTCAGTCTTACTGAAGATCAATATATCATCAAGATATACAATTACAAACTTTCCAATGAAATCTTTCAATATTTCGTTCATTAATCTCATAAAAGTACTTGGAGCATTCTTCAAACCAAATGGAATAACAATCCATTCATACAATCCTTCATTTGTCTTGAATGTTGTCATCCATTCATCTCCTTCCCTCATTCTAATATGATGATATCCTCTTTTCAAATCAATTTTTAAAAAAAACTTTGCCCCACTCAAGCAATCCATCAAGTCATCCATTCTGGGTAAAGAAAATCTATACCTGATGGTGATTTTGTTTATAGCCCTCGAGTCTGTACACATTCTCCATCCACCATCCTTCTTCGGACTTAACACTGTTGGTACAACGCATGGACTCAAGCTTTCTCTGATCAACCCTTTTTCCATCAAATCCTGGAATTGCTTCTTAACCTCTTCATTCTCCTGCGACATCAAATTGTACGCGAATTTGTTTGGTAAACTCGCTCCTGGTATAAGTTCAATGAGATGGATTATACTCCTGATGGGCGGAAACGAACAAGGTAAATCATCCACCACTATATCAACGAAATTCTCTAGCAGTTCCTGAATTTCCTCAGGTAGATCATCTATTGAAGTACTGGTCAAGATGACTCTAGGTTTTCTTACCACAACAAACTGCATTTCCTGATCTTTCTTGACTTCATCAAGAAGTTCCTTCCCACTCATGATAAGTATAGTATTGCTTGCTTCTGCCTTCACCTTCTTGTCTTCAATTGGCAACAACATATGCATCCTACCATTCTTTTCCAAGGTTTAAGTATTCTTTCTTCCGTCATGAATAACATTTCTGTCATATTTCCATGGCCTCCCCAACAAAATATGACAGACATCCATGGGAATTACATCACATAATATCTCATCTCTATAACCCCCTATCTTAAATTCAACTAAACACTGTTTAGTGATGGTTACTTGATGTCCTTTTTGCAACCATGAAACTTTATATGGGATTGAATGTTCAATTGTCTCCAATTCCAACTTCTTCACCATCTTTGTGGATACTAAATTATCCATGCTTCCACTGTCAACTATCACCTTGCATACCCTATCTTTGGTTTTGAAAGCAATCCTAAACAAACTGTTCCTCTGGACTGGATTTTCCACCTCTTTCTCTGGCTTCAAGAGAATCTTCCTCATCATCAAGGATCTTCCACCTTCTACATATTTTGCCTCAACATTTCGCCTTTGTGCTTCTGAAATGTGAGCTTCACCTCCTCCATCTCTTTTTCTATCGAGGCATTCCCAAGATTTGTGTCTGATATTTCCATCGATAAAAGACTTTACTTCACCTCCTCTGCCTCTTCCTCTTCCTCTTACTTGATGAAAAGTGTTCCTATCGGCATATTGTCTTCCTTGCGAACTTCCTTCCCTTTCTGGGTTGTTATGTAGTTTCTTCTCTTCATCCTTGGGCTTCTGTACTCTATCCTAGGCAATTGCTTTGCCTCTGCTTTGACTTCTACCTCTGCCCCTTTGACCTTGCTTTCAGGCCAATTTTTCTTTTGACTTCAGAGCAACTTGATAAGCATCTTCCACATTTTTTATTATCACCATGCTCATCTCATCCTGAATCTCATATATCAGGCCATTCATATATCTGGCAACCTTTTCATCATCACTCTCACGATGACTAGCTATGATGTTTAACCTATAAAACTCCTCTATATATACCTTCACTGTCATCCCTTTCTGTCTCAAATTATGTATTATTCGAAACATATTGATTTGATAATCTCTGGGTATGAATTTGGCTATCATCTTCGCTACCATTCTGTCCCATCTTTTAATTCTTTGTTTTCCCTTGCAATGCCTATCAGCCTATAGTTCATCCCACCACAATTCTACATGTCCTTCCAGTCTTGTGATAACGTGCTTAACTTTCTTATCTTCTTCAACATCCTCATAGTCGAAGTACTTATCTAGAGCTCTAAACCAATCTAGTAGCTCCTCAACGTCCAAGTCTCCTTCATACATCGGGATGTCCAATTTTTCTCTGGCACCTATTCTTGCAACAACTTTAAATAGACGTTCCTATGCAACATCTTCGGCTACAACTTCTTCTACTCCTTCTTCATTCTCGATTTCTGCCTCACTGATATCTCCAGTATCAAGTGTCCATATCTGTGTTGTCTCCATAGCATATAATCGAGCACGAAGTTCTCTCATTTCCCTTTCCACGACTGGATCGGGTAAAGTTCTTTCTGGACGTCTCCTTGGCGACATTGTTTCAAATTCCACCACATATAATTTAAATCACAACTGTCCTCTATCTTCTCTTGCTTACAGAAAACAATAGTTGTAAGCTTTGATACCACTTGACGCAAATCCCCTTCCTCAACAGGGTCTGTTGACCTTCTGGTCTATGGATCTTCCTCTATTCCCAAGCTGAAGCAACTCTCCAGGTCCCTACTAGAACCTCCACGAAAACAAATTCACATGTCCTTTTTATGAAACTACACCTGTGTGAATAAGAACTAGGAGTAAGTTTCTTCTCCATGTGACCACTAGTTGTGACCACGAACCTAACCAAAAGACGCTTCGTGACTTCGCGACCTCCGGTGTTCTACTGCGAGTCTCCCCGACTCTTCTAATCGCCGACCTCCGAATTAGAGCTTAGCAAACGCTATCTCCTCCCTTTATCCTCCGACGATGTGACCTACAACTATGAATTGGAGCCCAAATCCCCAAATACTTCGGGACTTCTCACTTTGCAAATACCGAAAGATAGATCACCTCCTTTCTTTCGAACCCCGAACTCCGAGTTCTACCCATGCTAGATCGACAATCCACATTTCCTATGATCCAATGGTCCAGATCTACTCTCTGCGAATCAGATTTTTGTGTTCCCTGGTGTTGGAATATGGCTCTCTCCTTCAAACCTCTGACTCCCGACTTCCTGATTTCCGAAACTTCTTTCCCATGAAAGAAATCCACGGTTCTATCTCTCCTGAGATTGCGAGTGTTGAAAGACACTCTCCCTTATCCTTCCCACAGATCTACTAGATCCAAGGGTCCATGAAAATCTACATTTTTTTCCCTTCAGGAATTCCAACGGTCCGTCGAGGTTCTCGATGGTTTCTCCTCAAATGAATCGGCGTCAACCCTCCTGAGCTTAATTCCATGAGGTGACTTCAAACCTTGTCTTTCCTCTGAACTTCTCCAAGTCTCTATCCCTCCTAATCTTGATCCTTGCTACAAAACTCAAGGATTATAAGGAATCCCACACACACTCCTTGCGGCTTCCACAACATCCTCTGGTTATTCGACAACTCCAACTTCACGCACTCCTTGTGACAAAAGTTATTCAACCGCTCACTTGGGTTGGAAAATTCTACGACTCTCCTTAGCCTGTGCACTCCTTGCATGGCTCTGTGCTCTACTTGCACTTCTACTGGTATAAGTTAACATTATCTCTCCTGAGATTTATGAGATAAACTCAGAATCTTGTCAACGCACTCCTTGTAGACCTTCACTGCACTCCTTGCAGGAATTCTCAGGAAGAGAAACAATTGAAACTCATACTCTCCTCATAGACTTCATACAGTCAACATGAAATCACATACATATGGCATTGAAACAAATGCATAATAGAGAATATAAGAAAGTTGTAAACATACCATTCAATAGATACACACAACATTCATAATAAACCATGAAATTGGATCAAAGCATTCTTATATTAATTCAAGTGCTTATGTACATGGTTCAATAGCAACAACTCTCTGCTTATAAAACTTCTACAATCTTTGTTCTTCTCTGCTCTCCTATGCTATCTTTCTCTCTTTCAATGAGAATGATAATACAATACATCTACAAGGGATCCTTCTTGAGTTTTTCCCTCCTACAGAGTCCTCATCAGATCTTGAAGAACATTAATCCAAAAGAATCCTTCACCTGAGTGAAGCCTGAGATTGGACACTTTAGGATATTTGGGTTCCCAGTATATTTTCATGTACCCAAAGAGAAGAGATCCAAGCTAGAACCTTCATGAACAAAGGGCACATTTGTAGGATACAATGAATCCTCAAAATCATATCGGATCTACATTCCTAGTCAAAGACAGATTGAAATAAGAAGAGATGTTACTTTTGAAGAAGAGATAACATTCCAAAGATCCAGAGAATCTCAGATAGAAATTGATAGTGAGACAATACCTTCTCCCCCTTCAATAGTTGAGAGGGAGACAAACATTATTCCATTTGATCCAGTTGCTCCAGTTGATGGAGTTGTTCCAACCGATCCCATTTCTCCAATCAACATGCCCAGAGATATTACAGTAGGACATAAAAGGCCAGCTTGGGCCCGACAAACTCTACATGAAGCAGAGGGACATACAACCCCTCAAGGGACAACTAGAGAGAGAAAGAGACCAAAGAGATTCTCAAGCTACCTTTCAGCCATGAGTCACATCATTGACTCCTAGCCTTCTTGTCATGGAGAAGCTTCAGGTGGAAAAGTATGGCAAGATGCCATGACAAACGAATATCAGTGTATATTGAAAAATGATGTATGGGATATTGTTCCGAGACCAAAGGGAAAGTTTATAGTGACTTCCAAATGGATTTATAAAATCAAACATGCAACTGATGGTAGCATCGAGAAATACAAAGCGATATTTGTAGCCAGAGGGTTCTCACAAGTAGATGGAGTTGACTACGATGAGACATTTTCTCCAGTAGCCCGATACACTTCCATCCGTTCTATCATTGCACTAGCTACTTCCATGGGTCGGAAGCTACATGAGATGGATGTAAAGAAAATATTTCTCAATGGTGAAATTGAGGAGGAATTTTATATCGAGAAGCCAAAAGGATTTTTTATACACAACGAAAGATCTCATGTGTGCAGGTTGAAGAAAGCCCTGTATGGACTAAAGCAAGCACCACGTGCTTTGTACTAGAAAATGGATGGATTTCTGATGATTTTGGGCTTCAACAAAAGTGTTGTTGACCCAAACCTATATTATCACATTGATGGAAATGAGTGCTTGATATTGGTCCTATATGTGGATGACCTTTTCCTCATCGGTTTAGAGGGACTCATTGTTGAATGCAAACAAGCCTTGAAAACTAAATTTGAGATGAAGGATTTCGGCTTGATGCATTACTTCTTGGGACTAGAAGTATGGAAGAGGACAGACAAAATTTTCCTTTGTCAAGAAAAATATACTATGGAGATATTGAAAAAGTTCGGTCTGACAGAATGCAAATCCATGCCTACACCCATGGTGATGGATTTGAAGAAGATGAGTGATGTTGATTCTGGAGAGATTGATCCACACGTGTACAGTTAGTTGATTGGATCACTGAAGTATCTGGTTAACACCAAACCTGATATATGTTATGCATTGAATGTGCTTAGCCAATTCATGAGCCAATCGAGACAGACTCACTGGATAGATGCAAAACATGTATTGAGATACCTATGAGGCATAGTTGGTTATGGCCTAAGATATGCCTCCAGTGTAGACTTGAGCCTGGAGGGATATGTTGATGCAGATTGGGCAGGGAGGACAGTGGACCGAAAGAGCACCTCCGGTTGTTTCTTTACTTTAGGATCTGCCATGGTTTCCTGGTGTAGTAGAAAACAAAGCTATGTGGCATTGAGTACTGCAGAGGCAGAGTACCTTGCATTGAGTGTGGCAGTCCATGAAACAGTGTGGCTTTGCAAACTTCTGAATGATTTATTCGATCATGAGATGGATCCTACTACTATTCATTGTGATAGACATAGCTATGTGAAGCTCTCTGAGAACCCTATGTTTCATGATAGATCGAAACACATCAAGATAAAATATCATTGTATTAGAGACATGGTGCAAAGGAAGACAATACATGTGCAGTACCTTCCTACCCATGAGGAGATCACATATATCTTCACCAAACCGCTTGCCAAGATGAATTTCGAGTACTTCCGTGATAGACTTGGCTTGGTGGAGAATGTCTCCCTAGCTGAGAGGGAGTGTTGATGATTACAACTGCGTGAGACATCCTCCAAGACACAGACTGAGTGAATCGACTTGAGAGAGCGCCCATGAGTTGGGTGTGCCCATGAGATGGGTGTGTGGTTCCTCTATGAGACGGAGATGGAACATTGTGCCCCTGTGTGAGGTGGTGAATCTCTTGAGTTGGGTGTGTGGTTCCTCTCTGAGATGAAGATGGAATTTTGTGTGCCCTTGTGTAGGGAAGCCCATGAGTTGGGAGTATCATTATGAGACAGAGATGAAATGATGTATTGGCCTCCTCTGTGCAGAGAATTGAGATGATGTGATACTCTTGATGATTCTCCTGTGTAACGCAGTGAGAAATAATATCTGTTGAGTTGGATGTGCCTGTGGCTGAGCATATGTGAACGTGATCCTAGTGGTTGAGCACTAGTGAGTGTGGTTCTGTTGTGAGATGCAGTGAGATAGAGATGTGGACATCCTTGTGGTTGAGCAAAGATGGATGTGCCCCTAGTGGTTGAGCACTAGTGGGTGTATGAGATCCCTTGATATATTGTACAAGAGTTAGACTTACCTGTAACCCTATTTGTGATGTAAAGGGTATAGGTCGGCCCCACCATAAAGTGAAAGATAATTTATGTAAAATATAATTAATATGGTAATTATTAATTATATTATAAGTTATTGAGGTCGGCCCTATTGTGCCAATAGACACTATTGTTGACAGGTTCAGTATAATATAAATAAAGGTAAAATTCCCCATTGAGGAATCATAACACAAGTGTGAGTTTGGAAATTTCAGCAAACACTTGTTCTTGGGAAAAGTGCGCATCTCTCTCGGGCGCTAGTCTTCTAGGGTTTGAGAAGCACCCTTTTGTGTGCTAGTTCTTTATGGTGGTGGAGGTCTTTCTCTTGAAGAATATAGCAAAGGATTGGTTGGGTTTTATTCCCTTGTTGAGAAGGGTTTCCCATGATACTTCTTGTGTACTTGTGCATGGTGTTTCTTCTTGTGATCTTGGTTGTTGCAACAAATTGTTTATGGTTTAAGTAAAATGCTAAAAATGGAATGAACTCCATGCTTAAGCCTAGCTTGTTGAAAAATCAACATGTATGTCTACTGAAGCAAGCAACCGAGTAGTGAACCGAATATGAAATAAAGCCATTATTTTTTTATGTCTATTGGTGATTAGAAGTAGGGAGCATTATTTATTTAAACAGTTATATGTTTTGATGAATTAGACAAGCCATAGGCCTATCGTTTACAAATCATCAACCATCTTTATTGATGTATTTCCATCTTTTTAACAAGTATTTTTATAATATTCCCAACTTGATTATCCTTATTCATTAAATAAAATTCCCATATCTCCATGAATGTCCATAGCATAAGCTATGAAATCCTATTAGGATTATTTAAGCCTCATGATACTCATGTTTCCATCCTAATGGCCCTATTCCAAGTGCAGAGTACCTTGGAGATCATGCACGTACATTTTTTTTGTCATCTTAATCTCAGAGGCTCTGATCATCTAATTTTCTCTAACAACTAGAAGTACCTTTCCAGAAAGTGAATTTCTAGTTCTATTATCCTCTAAAATATCTTTCCAATGACTATACTATTGTACCATTTTGAGTTTGGAGCTAAAAGTTACTAGAGGTTCACTACTCTTACCCACTTTTTGAACTTTTTAATGTTGCAATCAAGGCTACGGACCCTCTTCTGCCACCTATAGAAGAAAAACTTGAAAGAACTAGTAAAACATTTATATTTTTCTTGAAAGAACTAGTAAAACATTTATATCAAGTGTTGATAGTAATTATGATTATGAACACTCAACAACATTTAGCTCGATGATTTGATACTTTGATAATCTTCTGTGTATATTTGGAAATGCTAACTTTTCACTTTTTATACTTAATTATTGTTGGGTAAATTGGGCTCAAAATGTTATTTCTCAAATAGTGTTAAACTAGAAAATTTTCATCGAAACAAAGTAATCTAAGTTGTTGAAAATATGAAATGTTGATAAGGAAACATTTTCTAAATTTGTTATCTCAATTCACTTTTCCTCCTAATATAATTTCCAAAACTATCAAAAAGTGTCCTAAAATAATGGATTTAGCCCCCAATTTTCCAACTTCACTCAAAACAACATATCCAAGCAACATATCCAAGTTCTTCTTTGGGTTTTCTCCTCCCTGCCCATATTCCTTATTGTCTAAATTTAATCATCAATGGAGTTTCTAGCAGTAAATATGGTCATGTCCTTTCAAAATATTATTTGCTAATTTTCGAGGTTTTGGTGCAATTAAAGACATTTTTATGGACATCATTGCTATGGAGTTCCACCTAAAATTTCAATTCAATCTAACTTTGTATGTTTTGGTTATGCCCAAAATAAGATTTCGGTTCCAGATGCGATATGCCATGTGTCACTTGCTTACATGGCAGGTGACATAGAATATACATGGAGTCTATGTGTCATTTACTAGATCTGCCATGTCAACCTTAACCTTGTTCATGTATTCCATGTCACCAAGTGTAAGCAAATTTACACCTCGTTCCAATCGTATGAAACATGTGTGTGTTGTCATGGGGGGGAATGAAGTAACCAAACATGTTCTCAATTTCAAATTTTGGTATAATTTTCCCATGACATGTGTAAAATCACAGCATTCCCCTTTACTTACCGTCCACACGACCTCAACAGAAACCATACACATTTATTTATAACAATTATTGTTGGGCGTGGGCGTGCCACTCTGCGTTTGCTGAGAAAAAATAGTGCTTTCATGGAGGATATGAACGCAGATTGGCTGTTCAATTCTAGAAGCTTTGATTGGGATGAAGAGCCTTTGTGCTCTAGACTGTTACGACTACTACATTCTGTCAGTGATGCCAACGAAAATATGCCAAGAAGTTTATATGTGAAAATATATGAGAATAAGGAAACAGTATTTGAACTGTGTTATGGAGTATGGGGGAATACAGATGCTGCATTGATGTTGTGGGATTGGAGTTGTGGATGAGGTTTTTTTTAATTAATATTTTTAATAGTTTTTTTTTTTTGTCTCTCCAATAATAACTTTGGGTTTTCTTTTTATTTTTATTTTTAATAGTTTTAATAGTTTTTGTTTTGTCTCTTGGAGAATCAATGATTTTTGGGTATCGATGTTGTCCTTGGGTAGTAGTGGGTATTTTGAAAGGAATGGTATAGGGACAAAAAAAACATTGCATTTTTCTTTCTTGAACCTATTTCCTTCTCATGTTTTCTCTTTCTTGAACATATATCCTTCTCATGTCTCTCAAGACTTTAATTTTTTTTCTTACGGAAAATCCAAATGACATTAAAGTTGTAAATCTCTATCAAAAAATTCAAAAAAAGGTTAAGATAATTTTTTTTTTCTATCATTGTGGCATGACATTGGTAGCAATTGCCATCATCAACCCTTAAAACATTGATACCCTCTAGTTAGTGTCATTCCATTGCAAGAAGGGTTGAAATTTCATGTGAACTTGCACAGTGTTGGGAGCACTATCTATAGCATGTTACAATGTCATATTCCCAAAACTCCCTGGCTCTTTATTCCATGTTCACAACAAGGTTGAAAAATAAATTATCTTTAAGATATTGTCTTGTCTACTCTCATCCTCAATGAGATACTCTGGAGTTGTAAGCACCCTCATTATGCCTCTAGGCAAGAAACCTTCCAAAGGTAAGTGCATTCTTCCAACTTCTCAAGTCTCATCTTCTCATAGTTAAAGGTGGGTAGGCAGTTCAACCTTTTTTTAATCATTTTTTTGTTACCATTCAATGCAAATAACTAAGACTCATAGAAAGTATTCGTCTCCATGCTTATATCATTATTTTTTTTCACATTTTGGATACTCTTCTTTCCCCTTTTAGGGAATATATATCACGTTCTTGAGTTTATGAGGATTTAAACTTTCTCTTTTCAAATTGTACAATATTTTCACTAATTGTAAGACTTGATTATAAAAATAGTGGACCAACATATATTAAAATCATTTTTATTTCAATATTTTTATGATTCCAATTAACAACATTTATATGAAAGCCTCACTTAAATTACTTTGACATTCTCATTCCCCTTTTAGGGGTATGCTAGTTATAATTTAAGTAATGAATTTGTTTTTGTAAGTAAGTAGCTAAGGTAGGCATATTTTTAATGAAATTATTTGGTAAGTAAGTAAATAAGATATGCATATTTTTATAATTTAAGTAATCAAATTGTTTTGTAAAGAAATTTTCTTATATTATAAAGAAAAGGGTTTTATATATTAATTTAATTTAATTTATATTATTAAGATAAAATTAAAAATATTATTTAAATTAAAAAAAATGTATAATGGTGATGATCATGGTTATTTTTTTACAAAAATTGGAGAAAATTTCATTTATAAAAAAGGCACGACCGAGGTCGTTGAGTACAATGGTAGGTGTCGGTAAGGAAGAAAATCCAACAAAGTATTTCTATCAATTACAAAAGTAGCATTATTGATCCTATTGATCTTTTCACGCAAAACTAGTTCCAAAACTTAGACATTCAAAAATGGTGTTCCTACACCTTACAGAGGCTTACAAAATTCAGAATGTTGCACTACTATTCCTTTTTTATGGGGTCTTCATCAGCAGGAAGCTCCAAAGCCACGTTCAAGTTTGGCAGAAGAGATTGCTTATTAGTTCTTGGACTGCTATCGACCACTTCTCTATGGCACTGGACTGAAGTCGTTGAAGATGCTTCTCTCGTATCCAGCCTAGATTGCATCACTTCCCCCTGCCGACAAAGGAAATCCACATCATCTTGAAGTTTCCCAATGAGCGTTCCGTGTTGTGTCAACGTTTCTAGAGTGAAGGAGAGGGTCAAATTGTGTGAGTCAACTCTGAGAGAGAGTCGATGGGTGGTGGTGAAGTTATCATCCACCAACTCGTCTTCAACATGCGCTCGAGCTTGTTGTTGGCCATTCTCATGAGCCATGGCTAGTGACAGAGTGTTGGAACTAAATTCTGAAGGGGCCCGAGGCATCGCCAAATTACTACCAAACAAGATGACCAGAGATCTCCTTCGTGTCCAGGGGACGGTAGTATGTCGACTAAAAACGACGTAGATCTTTAAAGAGTGGAAATTGAAAATAAGCGAAGGCAACGACGTAAACAAGACCAAAAACGAGATGCCTATGTACCTTATCAGAGAAAATACCCAATTGGAATTCAAGTGTCAAGGGAGGGTCAAAATCTGGACACTCCACCTCCAAGCCAAAGCTCCCTCGTCATGAAATTACCCAGCTTACCAAAAGACCCACACCATTCTGAATTTACCTTCTGCCCGGATGGCAGCTAGAGTGGCGAAATTGTCTCTCCCCTTGTATCCCTGAATTCCAAAATTGCAATTTTCCCAAGAGCTATAAGGACCTGAAACAATGGAGAACTTATTATTTTAATAGAGCTTCGAATAGCAAGGATACATGAATGCAGATGATTGCAAATCCTCCCATGGATCAGAGGTCCTTCAAAGGATGAGATGGTGTGTACTTGTTGAGCCTCCACACTTAAATTCATGATTACAACCTTTTCGTCCATCCTCGGATCCATTGAAATTAGACTTGGCCTCCTTCACTTGCCTCCCCTGGATTTCCTTTTGATGCCCCATCAAAGCATAGGATGTGTCCTACCTGAGAAGTTAACCATAGGTTGTATTCTTGATGTGACAATTGAAGCTGCCAGCATGATTTTTGAATAATTTTAGGAGAGTAGGTTGTTGAGATGTTCATTTTTGTCATCCAATTCTCTTCTACTCTTTCCAATTGATCCTTTATTGTCACTTTAATTATTCACAAGGAAATAAACTCTCCCAATTGGCCCATCGCCTGGGCTACGACCGAGGAAGGAGAGGTCATTTTCTCTTTAAAGATAAGTTTGTTCCTTGCCAGCTAAATTTTCCAACATACAAATTTTATGGACACCTTCTAAACACGATGGAACGTTGATTTTTTGTAGAAGGATCCTTTGTAGAATTCACTCCATTTCCCAACCAAAACTTGACAAGAAGAAGGCCAGGCAATTTTTTGAGTTAAATCAGAATAGAATATTTGCAAAACTTGCTTGGAGAAGTTGCAGTTCAGAAAGAGATGTTCTGTAGGTTCAGGATTTTGTTTGCACATGGCACATCTGAAAGGCCCCAAGGACCCTCTTTTAAGCATATTTTCCCTTGTCAACGGTTTGTTATGGTCTAATTGCCAACCAAACATGTTTATCTTAGGGAGCGCATCTGCGCTCCAAATATCCTTCCAAATAGTCAGTTTTTCTGGTAATTGGGATTGAGTGAGAAGTATTGTGTAACCTTCCTTCACTGAGTATCCAGAGGTACCCCATCCTCTGTTGTCCTTATGTTGGATATGTACTGGTGCAGAGACATTAATTATCAAAAGGAAGAGACGAGAGGCTGAGAGAATATTTGGGGGGACATCTCCTAAATTCCACCCCTTCCAAGAGCCATTGTTGTTCCAGTCTGAGATGTCGAAGATGGAATATTTTCCCTGGGAGGTTATCCAATCTCGGAAAGAGTCTATGGAGGGAAGATCATACAGGATTCCTTAGGCTATAAAGGAGTCATCCCGAATCTTTATTTCTTTTCTATTTCGCGGGCACCACAAGAGTTGGTCCCATAGGAGTGGGAGTGAGGCACTTAAGAGTTTCCAAATGGGAGAGCCTATGTGTTGTATGGGGGCTACGTCCAGGCATCTTCTTCAATTTCTTGTTAGATATTTGTAGAAAAATTCCTTCTTCCACCAATCGTTGTCATCTGATACTAATCACTAGAGTAGTTTTGCACCTATTACAATGTTTATCTTTCTTGGGTCTCTAATTCCTAGCCCAGCATGCTCTTTAGGGGAGCATAATGTGGACCAATTGACCATATGGAACTTTTTCTCATTTTATTTTCCCCCCTGCCAAAGGAATTTACGAATTAATTGAGCCATTTCTTTTTTTATCCATGTCAGAGTTAGGAGTGTTGAGAACTTAAAGACTGGGAAGGAGGATTAAACTAATTTTACTAACACCACTCGGCCTACTGTATTCAACCATATTTCTCCCCAAACTTCGAATTGATCCTTAGTATTTTGGAGGATAACTTGCCACACCTCCCTTGGGAGAGATCTTAGGCTGCTAGGGGTGCCTAAGTATTTAAAAAATTTCCAGTCTACTAAGAAAGGGAATTGTAAAATATTTGCAACTCTTACCAGAATACTTTCTTTGATGTTCCAAGCATAAATTTGTCTCTTGTGTTTGTTTATGATTCCTCTTGAGGCTTCTCCATACTGATCTAAGACCAATTTAAATCGATTGGAAATAAATTGAATGGCTCCGCCAAGCAGCAAAGTGTCATTAGAGAATTGGGAGTAGTTTATTCCTCTGACCCCCCTTGTTATCTTCAAGCCTGGGATGGAGGTTGTTCTTCTTTCATATTCTAGTCTTCCATTTAGATATTCTTCCATTAGAACATACAACATTGGGGATAGTGGGCATCCCTTTCATAATCCTCTTGTGGCTTGAAAGAAGGGGGTTGGCTTGCCATTTATTAGAGGAGCTATCTAGGGGGTGGTGATATAGGCTCCAATCCAGGAGATAAAGGAGTGATTAAAACCATTTTTTTTTAACTAGGAAACTATGCTTTACTCGATCAAATGCATTTTCCATGTCTATTTAAATGACCATACCTCTTTCTCTATTGTTGAAAGTGGAATGGATCTCCTCTTAGAACAGGGTGATATTGTCCCAAATCTGGTTTTTTGCAACAAAGCCTCCTTGATTTGGAAGAATGAGTCGGGGTAACATCGACTTCAACCAGTTTTCTATGGATTTTGCCATGATTTTGTAGGATACATTGCATAGATAAATGGGGCAATATCTATCAAAGGAAGAGGTGTTTTTGTCCTTTGGAATCAACACTAGAAAAGACAAGTTGGTGGTACCTCCCATCCTGCAAGATTTGTGCACATATCTTATCATGTGAATGAGGTCTATTTTGATGATTGTCCAGCATTTCCTGTAAAAATGTAAATTAAATCCATCTGGACCAGGAGATTTGTCTAGATCAAATTGATTTATAACATACCCGACTTCTTCCTCTGTAACCTCTTTATTTAGCTCTATATTATCCTCCTCTTTGATCAAGGTGGGGATGTGCTCAACGGATTGTTTACTCGATCATTGGTTGTATTCTCCTTCCTTGGTATAAAGATTCCCAAAATGGGAGGTTGTTGCATTTTTAATTTCCTCGAAGGAATTAATAAGGGCTCCTGATTGTGTCTTGATTTCCTCCAGACTATTCTTGTGTTGTCTAGCCTTTGCCTGCTTATGAAAGAAGGAAGTGTTTTTGGCCCCTGCTTGGAGCCATAGAGCCCGTGATTTTAGCCTCCATAGCATTTCTTCATTATGGAGAGCCTTCATATACTTTTGAAATAATTTTTTCTCCTATGGAATGTGACTATTATTGATTTCTTTAAATTCCATATTTTCTTGCAACTCCTCCAGCTGCTTTTTGCATTTTTTTACTTCTTCCCTAGGATTTTAGGGAGAGTTTTTTTAGCCAATCCCTTATAGCTTGTTTGGATATTTTGATATTTTTCTCCCAAATAAATATTGGGGACCCATCCACCCATTTAGTCCATACTGAAGAAAGCAGGGGGAGGACGACCTACGACTCCATCCAATGTGGGTTGAACCTGAAGGGAATTGGTCCTAGATTTTCTTCTTTTTCAAAGGAGAGAGAAATTGGGCAATGGTCCAAAAGTCCCCAGGGAATTATCTAAGAGGAAATCTTGTCTATAAGAGATAACATAGAGCTATGGATAAGGAAACGATCTAGTCTAGCTGCTATGTGGCCTACTCTTGTGCGTTTGTTACTCCATGTGTATTTTCCTTTGCTTGGGTGGACATCAAAGAGGTCCAACTCAGATACCATATCTTCCATGCGTTCCTTGAAAGGATCTCTTACTATTGATCCTCCTTTTTTTTTCATTTTGGTGAAGAGTTGTATTGAAGTCGCTTGCTATGATACAGTTTTGTTGAAGCCCAGGTTCTTTAATCCCCACAAAGACTCCTAGCATTCTAATTTCTCTCAATAGTTATTAGGCATATAAATATTGATGATAAGATAGATAATACCTAAGGGCATATGTTTTAGATGAACCAATACCCAATGGGATGATTCAAGTATGTGCTCTTCACTGAAGGACGTGGTGTTCCATATGGTCAAAATTCCTCCTGTTGTTCCTCTTGCATTTAGAGATACTCCTTTACTTTCCTTCCAAATTTATTGCATTTCTCGGAGGGCCTCTGTCCCTTGCATTTTAGTCTCCTGGATTAGGATTATTTGGGGATTTAATTATTTAATTATTTTTCACATAGCTTCCCATTCCCCTACAATTCCAGGAGACTAGCTTCATTACTTACTTGCAGTTTTGGTTCCCACCCCTTTTGTGGGCTTAGTATGTACCTTATACGTGGGTGCCTTTCCTGATTTCCCATGTTTTTTTAATACTTCTTCAAGCGTGGTCTGGATTCCCATTTTTTTTTATCTTGGTTTGCTACTTTTTCTCTTTTATTTTTATTTGTTTTCCTTCCCACTTTTGTTTCTTTGGTGCTCTTAGGGATCTCCAGGTTAGGGTATCCCTCGATTCCTCCTGCCTTTCTTCCTATGGGATTACCAGATTATCTGAAATATGAGGGGGGGACAAACTAAGAGAGGGATCCATGAGTTGATTAATGATTGGATCATTCTGCATTAATGGGGGAGTTGGCTCAGGGTCATGATGGCTCTAGATCTCTTCTGGTGTTTCCTTTCCCTTTGAATTTATTGTTTCTGCCTCCATATTTTCCAACGTTGTGTATCTATTTTTGTTGCTTTCTGCATCGTAGTTCCCCGCCATCGGAGCTTTCCTTTGAGTGGAAAAGTGAGCTCTAAGATTACTTTACGTTCCTGGTGTTGGGCTCCTGATTAATTTGTAGTTTTCTTCCTTTTGGCTTGCTGCCATTGTTCCTTCTCTTTGTCTTATGGTTGATCTATCTTCACCTTGGGGAAATTTTATACGAAGTGGCCATATTCATGGCATGCTTTTCACTTGAATGGCAGTTGTTCGTAATCGACTGTTTGAATATAGGACTAGTAATCTAGGGTGAGTTGAATGGCCTTTGGCAATCCATTTTCCATATCTACTTCTATAGAGAAGAGCACGAGATTGAAGACCATCTTGTGGTTCGGCACAATCAATGAATCTACCTAACATGTTCCCAATGTTTTTCAGGGTTTCATCGTTCCAACAATGGAGGGGAAGGAAGGGAAGACAAACCCATACCATAACTGCAGACGAGATGTCATTTTCAGGACTAAAATTTGGGGTCCATTTATTCAGATACATTCCCCTTGAGCTCATGAAATAGGAACTATTTCTAAAAATCAGATTTCTATCAACTTTGTTTTCAAAGAGAAAGATGAAGAAACCCTTACCATAGAATGTCAAGGAAATTTTCCCCTTTATCATTTTCTTCCAATTCTGGTCCAACCATTGCGTCATTTCTTTTTGAGAGGGCAATAGTACCATAAACTGTCCGATTAGACCTTTTTCCGCCAGACGAAGGGCAAATGATCGGGAGGAAGAAGGATGGACTGGAACCTTTGGGATCTCATCAATCTTCTTGACAAAACAAGACCGAGGAGGTCCTTTCCCTGATTTCATGTAGTAGGTGACGAGAGAATGAAAATATGCAATATCAGGAGGAGGCAAGGGTTGCGGGGGGTCTCCTCCCCCGGAACCAGAGACCATGAGAACAACAACGGCTTACCTCGGGGAACCCTAGATTCTGTGCGTTGTCATTGCGGGTTGCAGAGCTCTTGGGATGTTTATACTCCCTGTATTTTTACTTTAGGAAGGAATAGCAATTTAGGGTTCCATAGCCACGACAGATAGCTTCGTACCTAGAGAAACCAAGCTTTTATTTATCTTAAGAATATAACATTGGCGCCATTAACACTTCGAGAGCAATAACAGGGGTTTAATGATGATGATCATGGTTATTAATGTGTATTGAGATTAATGATTATTGAACCTTATAAAAATATAAGGAATTATTTGGTTTGTTTTAGAATTTTATTT
>ML829726.1:0-13173 GCA_009831015.1 Picea engelmannii
AGATGAAATTTGTAGCGTTGTACACTCGTACAAATTGGCATTTGTCTTTGGTAGTTATACGATGGAAGTATGGAATGCATAGCTAACTCTGCATGCTTCTAAAAATCCCCCACTTTTTTCTTTTGTTTTAAACCTGGATTTAAACCAAAAATCTATTGACCCCGGTTTGTAATGGTTTGAAACCCTTTTGGTTCTTTGATATGTCATGCTAGCGATCATTCATTCCATCTCTATTGGTAGTTGTCCCTAGGTCTTTACACACTCATATTTTGTGTTACCTAGAGTGTTGAAATCACAAGAGTGGAAACCTTGCCTTAGAAAGGCTCGAAACTTTTGATATGCCTTTGAGAATGCTAGGATTTGATACCATATAATGATAACACAAACACATAAAGGAAACCAAGATTGCCTTCATAATGAGAAAAATAAAGCTTTATTATAAGGGGTTACAATCTAATCTAGTTAATCCACTTTAAGAAAATGGGATATATTGAGAAAGACACTAAAGTGAAATAAAGCATAAAAGAATAAAACAAATTAAAGTCGAAGTAACTTTATTAATGCCTTTGTCTAATATCTAATTGACCATTATAGTATAACATTTACTTTAACAATTTATTGTCACAATAAAAATTTCAAAATATATGTGGATGTTCACCTACATTAATTTCCATTATCTTGAAAAAACAAGATCCCTGAAAATAGGTATTTTAACCCCAAATGTAATAATGTGCCCATTCAAACCAATCATATTGATTAACAACAAAACTCTTTGTTCAAACCTTCTTTATAATTTTGTTAAAATACTTCACCATGTCATTAGCCTATGTGTGGTATAGAGTAGTCTTATTGTGTTGAATCATGAAAACTCTCATCAATGCAACATTGTCTTATTGTCAAAGTTATTTCCCTTATCACTAGTAAGACTTCACGAGTATCCAAACCTTGTTATAATATTTTTGAAAATGAACCTCAACACAATGTCAGTGGTATGGAACCTAGTTGGTGAAACTCCATCCCATTGCACCAAGTAGTTAATCATTGCAATGATGTAACACACACTAGCACACAATGTAAGTGGGATGGTTGACTTGGTGAAATCAATGACCCATCATTTAGATGGTTGCTTGTCCATAATAGGTTGTAACAACATCTCATCCCTCATTTAAGGTCTTTCCACCCTTTGATATATGTTACACTACTTAGCATAGTTCACACCATTGAGGAGAAACATGGGCCACCAAAGTCCCACACATGGAACCTTCCATGCAATGTCCCCAAATTAATCCATTGTGGGCCTTTGAAAGTACCATGTCATGCACATGGTCTAGGATACATTTATGAAGTACACCAATAGTGTCGAACTTGCATAAGTGTCCTACAATCAATTTACAACTGAAAGTGTAAACTACCGGCTAACATGTTTCTTGACATATCATTTTGGTGCAACAATGGTGTTTAAAAATGTCCAATCTTTGCAAATTAGTTTGGAATAGATTTAATGTGGAACATGTCGACATCTAGTAATTCATGTGGAACCCTTGGCTCCTCCCTAGATTGTATAATGTCTATTGTGTTCTTTCTCGAATTTACTGCTACCTCAAAATAAAATTATTGAAACAAAAACAACAACCATATGTAGATCCTTCCTTCCAATGTTATATTATTTACCAAGTATTTTAGCATAGACTAGTTAGTGAAAAAATTGAAATTATTTCATAGAATATAATTCTTAAAATTTTGTAGTGCATACATCATTAATTTTCCCACTCTCTCCATTATGGTGTAATTAATTGTGACATGAGATAGCTTCCTGCTAGAAAATATAATGGATAATCTATGGAACCTTCTCTAGTTGGGCCTGTTACCCCCCCCACATCAAGGGGTAACTAAGGAGATCGAGTCTCGAGGCATACAAGTAGCATACATGGAGTGCCCAAAGGACGATGATCAACAAACCACATGATGACCACATACAACTCCACTTCTTCACCACACTTCATCACCATCGTCTGCAGTAAAGCAGTGTCACCACATCATTATGGTTCACAGAGAGATAGTAGGTCTTTCTTCATGAGGTAACTAGTCACGTTTCATGGTAAGTGTTGTTTTAATATTTGGGGAATTCGAATGAGTATCAATTGGTTCTTTCTGTTTATGAAATGTTTGCTTGGAATTTATACATTTTTCCTCATTTCACCTTGGTGGTTATGTTGGTATCCTAGTAAGTGTTTTCACTCTCGGGGAAAAGGGGGTGCTACCGAGGGTTCTTTTGGTGAGTCATCGTACCATTCCCAATAATATTTTACCACTTTCCATCTCTCTTTCCTTTTTTCCCCCTATCTTTTGGGTTTTGGGTGTTAAATGTACCCCAAAATGGTTTTTACCTCATTCTCTTATGGAAATAAGGAGTTGAATGCCCAGAGGGATTGTTGACAACATTAAATAAAGAAAGAAATTTAAGAGAAATTGTGACAAAAATTAAATGGTGGAGTAAAGGGTAAAGAAAAATACAACCCATACTTGAGCTCTACCCCCCCATTTGATGTCGCCTCTAAGTCCCGAGTGAGAATAAATGCCTCACCTATAAATAAGGACTTTAAAATACCCCACCAGAAATCAAAATCATGGAATGATATGCTTGAAACTTTTTAAAGGGGACTCACAAATCATAACAAAAAAATGCATAAAAGGGGGCTTGGAAAAAGGAATCATCGGGGAAAGGGTAAGTCAATATGTCACACACCCTCTACATATGCACCCATGGAAATGAGACCGTACAAGACTTTGCATGTCAATGACCCCATGCCCAAATATTTTTCCTAAAACCACCTCACATCCATTACATATCTTAGATAAGGTCCACGTGGTAAATATCCCTCTACTTGGGTCCTAGCTCACCCAATAGCTTACCTTGATAACCCTCCCATACCTAAATTTAGCAAATTGTATAAATTATTTGAGTATTTGTGAAGTGTGAAAGAAGTTTAATGTTGCTTGTTTAGGTGGCTCTTGTATGAAATATGACTTACTTGACATGATTCATATGACTAGTAGACCCTTGGAGGGCATACTAGCTTGTCTTTCTGGGGCCTTATTGATTACATCATTCATGCAGATGGTGTGTCACTTTGGATCTCCATGGGGACATGAAATCCCACGAGATGGATGTTGTGCCCCTTATATTAGAGGGATTGGATGATTTCATGCCTCATGAAAGAGGTTTTTGTTGATGGATCACAGATGATATCACCCCCCATTGCTTGGACGTTACTCACTTTGACCTTTACGTCATGATTTTAGGGCTTGATGTGACATGGGGGTGCATTTGATGATGTTGTGGCATGAGGGTGGTGCATTACCCAACTCTATTTGGTTGAGTATTTGATGATGGGGATGGCTTGGCACCACTTGTATGATGACTCCCTAGCCTTTGGAGGCTTGTCACCGTACGTCACCCTCTTGAAGAGACGTTGGAGGCTCATTTATTGTTATTTTTAGCATATTTTGGTCATTTTATGAGGTCATCCTAGACACTTTGACATTTTAAACTTGTTTTATCCCTTCAATTATGGAAATTAGGGAAAATCAACTTGGTTTTCCCTCTATAAAAGGGAAAGTCGGTTTTCTTTTTGAATCATAACTAGCATTTTTGAGTTATCATTGTGTCTCCTCTCTTGGAGAGTTTATCTCTTCTTTCTTGTCTTCTTGTGCAAATTTGGAGAAGAGGTGCAATTTTTATCTTGGGTGAATCTTTTGGTTTGAGGAAGCATTTCTTAGGGATGGAAGGTGTTTTATAGGGTTTCTATGCAAGAAATATTGGTTGAAAGTGGACAATCTCTCTTTTTCTTGGATATTTTGCATTCTATTGTTCAAGGTTGTCATTAAAACCCTAAACTCTAATTTCCCTTTGATTCTTTGCAAGGATTTTGGTTGGAGATTGTTGAGACTCCTCTAGCTTTCCATCCTTTTAGGAAAAATCCCCTAAGGATTGTTGAGGCTCCCTTAAGACATCATCCCCCCTCCCTTGTGATCTTGAAAAGGGTTATTTTAAAAGCATAGAATATCTAAAAGGATTGTTTGAGAGTCCCTTGCTAGACGTTCTAGGGAAACATAAATATAGAGATTGTTGAGACTCCTCTAGATATTTTTGTCTAGATTTCCCCTTGACCTTTCACCCTCTTGAATGTGCTCTCTCCCTTGAATCCATTAACCCTTTTAAGATAAGGAACTAGTTGCATTTATAAACGTGATATATGCTCTCTTGAAATCACTCTCTTATACTCTAGTTATTTATGTCATATGCAAGCAATTGATGCTAAAACATCGATGGAACTCCTTCTTTAGATTGCTACCATAATAAATGGTTTTCTACATTCATTAGGGCTGCATAATTTTTGCTGATAACACTCACTTTTCTCAATATTTAACTATGGAAAATCTTGGGTAATGATTAGACATTGAAGTGCTAGTTGTGAGCTAAATTTAGAGCTATTCATATGTTGATTTCTAAGATTGAATCTTGTTGTTGTTACAATTTACTATTGCTGGTATACATTGTTTATTTGCTGCAATTTTACAACATAAGTCTTTTTCCTTCGATTAATTAGTGGCTTGGAGCTTAAATAGTGCATTTTGGAAATGCAAATCATTGTTTTATATCATTGGATTTCTATATATACTCATGTAGGTGATTTCTTGTTAGATACTAACCATACAACATCTTCTCCAAGCCCTATCTTGATATTACTTGTGACCAATAAAGGGAACCTTGAACCTTACTTTATCTATTTCATTATTTCCCTTGATTTCATCAGGAAGCCTCCCTTGTGTTGGATTTATCCATCACTAAAATGAGGGGAGTATTTTCTAAGGTGACATTGGTTCTTACTCCTAGTTGTGTCACACTAGTGACACTTGTGGTTGGATTTTCCCAAGTGACAGTTTGTGCGATAAACATTGTGGCGTCGTTGTCGGGGAGGATTCAGGATCCTTTCTGAAGCCAAAACAACATTTGGAAAGCCTTTGCCAAAGAATTTTTCTTATATCTTTCTTGGAGAATCCACCGAGAAAAGTCACCCCCATATATTTTGATTAACCTTACATAAATTTCATCCGGAAAATCCACATCCTAAGAACTCGAATGTCGTATGCACTCTCCCTAGAGTCGATAGAAGATTCAACTATTCTTACATTTATTGACGAATGCCTCCTCATAATTCACCCATTGTTAGAACCTTGTTCAAAGGAATCCTTCCACTATCCCCAATAGCTACCAAATATTGGACCATCAATTTATATAAGACATTAAGAATGAACTGTATTCAAGGGTATTCCCATGACATGCCTAAATATTTTGGTAAATGGTTGCCTAAATTTACTGGGAATAATTTCATCACTACCGAAGAACATCTAGATGCATTTTACCAAGCCATAGGTGAAAACCATATGAGTCTCAATGAAGAAGATGTTGTTATAAAATTGTTTGCTTCCTCTTTTGCAGAAGATGCTAGAAAGTGGTTCAACAATTTTCCTGATAGGGGAATTTGATAATTTGATGCCTTGGTTGAAGCATTCTTGAAGATATGGGGAACCAAAAGAGACAATGGGATGTTTTTGATCCAGTTCAATCAGATTAAGAAGAAATAAAATGAGAAAGTGAAAGAGTTTGATGCTAGACTCGACGATTTTCTCAAACAAATTCTAAAAGAATTAGATCCAATAGAAGCATCGATCCTTCTCTTATACACCAATGCCTTTGAAGAAAAATTTGGATTTATATTAAAGGAAAAAATGGCTGAAAATTTGACCAAGGCAAGGTAATATTCAACAAGAATCGAAGATAACCTCTTGAGCTCCAAGATCGATCCTTTTCAGTTTCCCCGAGCCAATATAGAACCAAAACAAAAGACACAAGCTAGTGTCATGCCTATGTGAGACCCAATCATGATTTTGTCTCAGAAAATGGATCATTTGCATGCCCAACGTTTTCGGAATCAAAATCAAATTATGAACATGGTAACCAACTTGGAAAGATCCCAACAATAAAATGTTTCTAGAACGTATTTCAATAGGTCATAGAATGGGAACATAGGTTGGAGACCAAGATCGCAAGAAGAAACAAAGGAACCATATACTTTGGGACCTACTGAGATGATTAACTTGGAAGGGGTACCCTAGTTTTTACCTTGTGATGAACCTCACTAGGAGGTTGATTTTCTTAGATAAATAGAGAAATAAGATCTCGATCATGTTCATTGCATGAATTTCCTTGAGACAATGTTGATGGTGAATTCTGAAGAATGCTACAATATTACTGAGGAGCAGCTCGAGGAAAGAAAGAAGAAAGCAAATAAACATGCCATACTTGAGATATTGATTCAAATAGATGAGGCATCCAAAGAAAGGCTTGGGAGGAGAGAATTTTTAACTTACTCAAGAAGGAACAAGGCCCCCAAGATATCAATTCGAGCAGCTAACATAGTGTTAGAAAAGTGGGTGTGCTTGTTTAACCATAGACAATATAGCAATATTGTCACCCAACCATAGGAACGAATACCACCCCCGAGCACCTTGACCTTGACAGAAAGAAGAATTCTGGTAGCAAATCAATAGCCAACCAAGGCTAATGCACCGAGCAAAGATAACCAAGATTGATCAAAAAGTCCAACCTAGAAAGACCTAAATTACAGGTTGCAGTAACTACAGCTGCAACTGCTCTCCAGACTTGCGCACTACCAAATTTATGCAGTTGCAAGTTGTGTGTGTCAAATGAGCTATGGTGCCCTATATTTATACTGCTCTCTTTAGGCTGTCTGGGCCGACTTCTCTTTCTAGAGGCTAAAGACTCAATATAAAATATTCTCTTTAGCCAACTTCTCTTCTAGGGTTATTTCCAAGTCTTTTAGGGTTCTTCTTGCTTCCTGGAATATTCTAATATCATCAAAGGTCACAAGTGGAGGTTAATACCTCCTTCAACTACCATAATATCAACGCATAGTGCCTCCTCCTCCTCCACTTCTAGTTGAAGTTCTACTTCCACAACTTATTCGGAAGAAGGAATGTGTTGAGTTGAGTGTTGACTTTCAGAGTATGGTTGGAAAGATGAACATGGTTTTCCTAATGGTTGAGATGTGCAAGATTCCATCAGTAAGATGAGAATTCCTCAAGGATTTAAAACTTCAAGATGGGGTTGATGATCCACCTATGATATTACATACTATGTACCATGGAAAAAAGAAGGATAAAAACCCACTCTTTTTCACCTCATTGGGAACCAATGGTTTGTGGCTAAATAACTGCATGCTTGATTTTGGGGCCTAGAAAAATGTGATGCCTTTGAAGGTTATGAAATAGTTAAGTTTTAAAGTAACAAGGCCTTAAGTAAATGTATGTGTCATTGATTCGAAGACAGTCAAAGTATATGGCCTTATAAAAGACCTAGAGTTATATTTGGTTGCATATCCACACATTGATATCAAGATGGATGTGATAGTGATTGATGTACCAGATGCATGGGGGATGATCTTGTCTAGAAAGTGTCCTACTACTTTGGGGGGGTATCTTAGTGTAGACCTTACTCATGCATGCATCTCAATGAGAGATGACACTTTCGATGATTTATATAGTCAACCATTTATGAAGACACCTGTGCAGGAACTTGGTAACCCATATTTTTGGAGTGATGATGAGTTTGGCATACACTTTTAGTAGGAATAACCTCATCATACTCTTGATCTAGGTCAAGATTTGGTATCCTTACCATTTTCTTAAGAGGATAGAATTGATTATGATGATTTGTTTCCAAACACTGACCAATATGAAGAGAAATTTTCAAGATACAGAAGCAAGGATCTCGGATCTTTAAAGATCCTTAAGAAGAATGAAGATGAAAGTACTCAGTCGTGTAGGGAAGATATCAAAGTTTCCATCGACAACCCCCACCCTTCCCAACCATATATTGAATAAATAACATATGTGGAGTTTGATAAGGGGAGCCTTGCACTAATGTGGGACAAAATGAACAAAGAGCTTGATTATAACAAGAAGTATGAGTGTTGTGAATTGGTCCTTACATGGTTGAGAAGAAATCAGGAGAAAACTCATACTATCTAGCCATGATGAATGGGATGAAGATGACATTTTCGATTGATGGGTCTTATTACCTCTCTAGGAGGTACCCTACATTTTGCATCTGGCTACACTATTGTAAGCCCAAAGATGCAAGTCAAAACTTTGTAGGCCATGTGGAAGATTGTGTATTATGGACTCTTAGACTTGTTAGTTGGCCATGATCAGTATTTGTAGACTTCATTCTCACTTCCCTTTGTCTTAGATAGGATTGGGGGACTTGAGGTGAACCTATTAAGACACATGGTTTCATAAATCCATATTTCTATTTTAGGGGTTATCACACATTGTAGGGCTTGTCCACACATGGTCGTGCGCACCTATGTATTTTCCCACACAGTCATTATCTTATATATTTTGTATGCATCTATTGGCCATGGTGCGTTTATCAGTTTCAGTTCTCAACATGGAAATCTCACATAAATTCATCATGTCACAATTTTCAAAGCACTGATGGATTATATTGCTAATATGATGATTATTGTGTATTTTTTTGCTAACTTATAAAGGAGGACAGAGAAATTTTTTTTTTTATTCAAGTGAACCAATATGGAAAAGTGAGAATATTTAATAAAAAGGGGGGTTTTGTTTTATCATAATACACTAGCTTAAGCATATTATCAAACTATGGTAAAAAATCACATAGAAAATGATTTCATCATTCAAGCATTTCATAGGGACCATCCCCTTTATGATCCATATTATTTTCAGAACGAATTGAAAGCAGAGATATTACAATGAAATACACATAAATATTGCCAGAAACAAAGATATACAACAATACATGATTTCTATTAATGAAATAATTGTACAAAGACTATAAAAATACAGTGCAAGACACGCTCAAATGGTGGAAGCTTTATCTCTGAGAAAAGATGTGATGGCTACGCTCATTCACAAGAAAATGAATACAATGAGGCTATAAAGGCCTTTTTATAATAAACATGAATGCCAAAACCCTAGACATCCAAAAACCTAAACCTAGGAGATGAAGTGTCAAAAGTCATGTGGGCCACGTTGGGGTAAGTTAGTACATCAACTTCTCGGTGTCATAACCTTTGCATATGATCTCCGTTTTAGGTCTGTGATAGCCTATTGGAAAGGTATTTTCGAGAACTACACATTGTGTCGTCAAACTTTGACTCCGTCAATAGTTTGATTGTGGAAAGCCCAAAAAACATTGTTTATGGCCTCAAAACGAACCTAGAAGTACAGAAAGATGTATTGACATGAAAACTGCCAAAATAATCCAGTTGGAATAGGTTGGTGGCCACCAATATCCACCTAGATGTTGTGTAGGGCTTCAAGACAACCCTGAAAGTACAGAACCCACAATTACAAAGAGATGTCACCTTTACAGAGAAGCGTGCTGAACTAAAATCTGTCAAGATGAGTCAAGTAGAATTTGGAACATGTGGGTGGCCACAAATATCCACCTGGATCAGTACTCCCCCCATAGGAAGAAATTTTATCCATTGCGTTGAATGCCTGGGGAAGATAGGAAAGCGTTTGTTGAATCTGAATCTTGGTTAGCTACGTGCCTTGCTGGAGAAGTTGTGCTTCTTGGTCTGTGGAAGGATGTCATGAACCTGTTGTTGGAGGGGTTGAATCTGTTCCACCAACCTGTTGTCTTTGGGATTGATGGGGCATTGTGTAGGCACCATCGCAGGTGAAGAAACAATATATTATTTCTCTTCTCCAATCTACTTTTGTTGGATAGAAGGTGTTGAGGCTGCAGTGGTTGCAGTGGCCTTTTGTGCATCCTTTGAATAGAATGTGAAGAGGCTCAGTTTCGCAATATGAGAGATTACCTTGTGGCACTGTTTTTTTGGAACAATAGTCGGAACTATATCTGGTATCCTATAGAGCTAACCCCCCAAAGTAATAATGACACTACGGGGTCGAGACTCATAAACAACATGTTGTTTCCACATATATGGTTGGCCCAAAACAATATCACATACATCAAGAGGGGAAACATCACACATTACCTCATCCTTGAAGGGTTGGATGCCATAAGACATGCGACATTGCTGGCTGACATGGAGATATCGGCCCTGGTGAAGCCACCCGATGTTGTATGGATGTGGGTGTGGTGTTGTCGACAATCCCAATTGTCTGACGATCTCAGCTGAGATGAGGTTCTTCTAGCTGTCGCTATCAATAATGAAATGCAGCAGGATCCCCTTCACCCACATCTGTGAATGGAAAAGACGTTCCCCCTCTTTAAGATATACTGGTTCTTCCAATTGAATTTTTGTGGTCGCGATAGTAGCAGTGGGTTCTGTGTTGATGATCTGTATTTTTTCATTATTTTCTAGATCTGATTCTGAATTAGGGTTTGAATCATTGTATTTGACCTCAACCACCAATGAATTTTTCGAGCGACATTCATCGGTGTTGTGATAAGGGATTTTGTGGAAGTCAAACCACTTCCTAGTGTCATTCTTCATCTTTCCTTTACCCTTCTTTTCCTATGTCTTGGACTGGTTGTCGAAATGTTGTTGGTTAGGGTCATCTTTATCATGCTTTGTTTATTATGGATTTGCAGACCCAAACTCCCATTTGTTTTGGTGCCTAAATTTCTTCTCGATTTTGACAACATATCGATAGGCAACTCCCAGTGATGAGATGTTTAGGAAATCCATTTCAGTTTGGATGTACCTATGTAGAGCCCCATGAAATTTCAGAACCAGATTTCACTCAGAGTCTTTGATACCCAACTTGATGCATAAGGTATGGGATGTATTTTTGAACTCTGACACTTTTTGGATCTTCTCTTGCCACAATTTGGTCCATCTCATGTACTATTCTTCATAGCTATCAATAGGGTAATATTGTTCCTTGACCGCATCCACACAAAAATACCCCATGTAAGGTCTCTGTCCCTACAGAGCCTTATAAAAATACAAGATAAAATTAAAGAATGAAGAAATTATATCCTGTACCATTCAATTCATCAACGTATAATCATTTATTTTTCAACATAAATTAAACTTATTAACAACATGAAAATAAGCTTACGTAACAACCACATAACACCACATAATCATGAAAATACATAAATAAAAATACCTCGGTCTGATGCTAAATTCTCAATCTCTGGTTGTCCTCTATGTTGCTCTGCCCAAAATCGAATCTTCCTCCCTGTTAGCTAGGAACAGAGCCTTTCCAGCTCCCTAGCTCCAGGATTCCGTGAGGATTCCTGGCCCCCGAGCCCAAAACTCCCAGCAACCTGGTGCACCCCTGTAACAGTCCACCCAAACTCCAAAACCAAAAAAATATCCCCCAGAAAATGCAGTCCTCTTTTGCAATAATGCTCCTCTCCCCAAATTTTCATAATCATCTCCCGAAGGCCTCTGCCCAGTCATATCCTCCCCCCATTCACCGACTCCTGCCCTCCTTTAATGCCACCCACCTTATCCCTCCATTTATTACCTTATCCCTCCACTCAATGCTTCATACCCCTGCATACGTAAAGTTTTATAATAAATAAATAAAAATTATTAAGCTCTTAATTTATTACCCAACCTTTAATGTGTTAATTGATTAATTAATTAATCAACAGATATAAACAATTAATCGATTAATTAATATTATTAATAAATAATCATTGTTTAACTAAAATATATTAGGACAATTAATTATTTAATTAATTATACTTGATAAACCTTAAGCAATCACTTAACTAGGGTTGTTACATACACCCACCCTTCAGGAAACTTCGTCCTGAAGTTAAAGTATTCTATGATACAAGGGAAAAGAAACATGGTCCTCACATTCATAACAAATAATCATCATTATTAGTAAGTAAGCCAAGAAACTCATTCATACTAGTGTACATGTGCAAGAAATGCATGTGTAGCTAGTACATACAAGTCTCGTTCATGTACTAATATCAATAACTATCATCTCTATAGTAATTTCCTCATGCATCCAATCCATTCAAGAAGACTATTCATTTTATAAAAGACAATAAACCAATCAAATGTTTGCGAAATCCTTTAATTTCAATTATCTAGCTCAACAACGTTATTTAAACAATTGTAATTTAATTACATAATTATGAATATTCATATATATATATATATGCATTTTCTTTTCAAAAGGAAAACAATAAGTTCCAACATAGGGCAAATCTCCATACACTCTCAACTATTTCTACTCATCCTTTCTCCCTAACTTACTTCCATCTTCCATTCCTATCCTTCCTCTGCTGGACTATCTTGGAGCATCAACTATATTGACCTAACTCCAAATAGAACCCATAAACGGAAGTGTCACTATCTTGACCAAGCTTCCCCAGCAGGCAACTGACAGTCATCATCACACGTCTAGGGGAGCATGAGCTAACATCGTCCTCCCATGACTTCAGGTTTCGGAGGATACATGGTGGGAAATGCCTCCACTCCTCCTAATCATAACTAGGGTCCACACCCTACAATGGAATATACAGTGGCACCGTGTTGCTGGGAGTTTTGTCATCGTCTATTCAGTTTTGGGCAGTCTCACCACTTGAAATCCTGCACTGGTCCACATATCATAGCAATGCATCCAAACCAATATAATTTCACATACAAAGATTCATACCATAATGTTTCTCGGCTAGTGTTCATGACATCCACTTTCATCATCATTATCCCTTGTCTATTTCATAGCCCATAACCTGCATATTAGTCTATAACACAAACTCATACATTTCTATGCATTGTCATCATGTAATTGCATACAATCATAATTTCAATTCGGTATCCACGTACCAACAACTTTAACATCAAAGTTTTCAAGTTAGAAATATATCTCATAATATCCCATAATTCAATTAACAACACCCATTCATAAAATTATCATTTACATAACAGATTGCATCATATCCAACATCGTTCAAATAGCATTTAATTCTTCATAGGATTCTCATTCACACAATATGTCGCATCATATCCATCATCATCAATAACATTTAAACATTCATAAAATTTACATTCACATAGTAGATCGCATCATATCCATCATCATCAATAACATTTAAACATTCATAAAATT
>ML829726.1:25530-57389 GCA_009831015.1 Picea engelmannii
TCACCATTCGCCATACAATATATACAATGTTTTTAGGTATTCCGTAGATACCAAAACCCTAATCCCTTAATCCGGGATTAATTTACAAATCAGCTAAAAATAGCAAAATCCGCTAAAAATAGCAAAAAACCACCCAAAAAAAATTTTGGAACGTTGCCCCGAACGCTCCGCGTAACCAGGGGGGGGCATACCTGCCCCCCCCCTGGGACCCCCCTAGGAAAGTTCCCGGCGCACATGGCAGAGCCCTAGGTGAAGGGATCGTCAGACGCAGTCGTCGTATCTGACGCACCCACACACACAGACATGCAAAGAATATAACACATACCCAACAATTCTGCTGGTGAACTTGTTGCAGGAATCCAATCCGAATCTATGCTCAGTTGTCTTCATTTCTCAACTGCAACGTTGATTCCATTTGGAAATCTTATCTCATCCTCATTAAGATAAGTTGGCTCGTTTCATAGATTGGTGTGTGGATCAGTGTGTATTTTATCACAATGAGTTGGTATTCCCGGTGGACAGGCTCCCTGGGCCCGAGTGGGGTAAGTGTTTTAGTTTATATCTGCCCATCTATTTCAATGTCAATTTATTGGTACTTGAAAGTCTGATAAACACGGGTTGGTATTCCTGGTGGATAGGCTCCCTAATCATCGGTGAAGGGTTCACCCAAAGACGGGTAGTACTAAAAAAAAATCTCTCACGCAGTTACAACCAAAAATATTCACTAATGATAATATGCTTTTGTCTTGCAATTGTTTAGTGGCTAAAAGTGTTCTGAATCTACATTTTTTTTTTAGACAGTGGAGACTACTCAACGGATCCTAACATTACTGGCTATGGTTGGATAAAATCTTCTCAACAAGGTTGATTCAAAGAGACCTCTGCCAAATTGCAGAGAAACTACGAAGAAACCCATCAACACAGTCTAAATCTGCTTCAGGCTTGGTGTATTTCCATATTCCTCTTCCAGAAGTAAAGATTTTTGGCAGTTCCAGCATCATCGGCATCAAACAAGAGTATTTTTTTATATATATATTCTTTATCTATTCTTCCTACACCTTTTTTTTTTTTATTATATGTTTTATATTATTTTATAGTAGATGATGGATTGGCTTGCAGGTTAGGCGGAGCTGGAGCTTGGACCAGATTTATCTAATTAAGGGTTTCAGGGCCCCTGGACTGCTTTCAATATATATATATCCTATACAAATTATTTAGGGTTGTTTAAATTTCTGGGTGGGTACAGTTCCATTCCTAAGTTGGGTAGGTGGGTAGGTAGGCCCTTAAGGCTCCAGTGCTTCAAACTGAAGCTTTGATACCATGTGTAAGGTCTCTGTCCCTACAGATGCTTATAAAAATACAAGCTAAAATTAAAGAATGAAGAAATTATATCATGTACCATTCAATTCACCAACGGATAATCATTTATTTTTCAACATAAATTAAACTTATTAACAACATGAAAATAAGCTTAGGTAACAACCACATAACACCACATAATCATGAAAATACATAAATAAAAATACCTCGGTCTGATTCTAAATTCTCGATCTCTGGTTGTCCTCTTTGCTGCTCTGCCCAAAACCGAATCTTCCTCCCTGCCAGCTAGGAATAGAGTCTGTCCGGCTCCGTAGCTCTAGGATTCTGTGAGGATTCCTGGACCCCGAGCCCAAAACTCCCAGCAACCTGGTGCACCCCTATAACAGTCCACCCAAACTCCAAAACCAGAAAAATATCCCCTAGAAAATAAAGTCCTCTTCTGCAATAATGCTCCTCTCCCCAAATTTTCATAATCATCTCTCGAAGGCCTCTGCCCAGTCATATCCTCCCCCCATTCACCGAATCCTACCCTCCTTTAATGCCACCCACCTTATCCCTCCATTTATTACCTTATCCCTCCACTCAATGCTTCATCCCCCTGCATACATAAAGTTTTATAATAAATAAATAAAAATTATTAATCTCTTAATTTATTACCCAACCTTTAATGTGTTAATTAATTAATTAATTAATCAATAGATATAAACAATTAATAAACAATTAATCAATTAATTAATATTATTAATAAATAATCATTGTTTAACTAAAATATATTAGGACAGTTAATTATTTAATTTATTATACTTGATAAACCTTAAGCAATCACTTAACTAGGGTTGTTACACCCCAAGTGGGCTCGATCTCATATATTCTAGATTCCTCTGTGGAACTTTGATTCTAGTAAGTTTCCCACCAATATTTGACATGGGGGAGAGCCTTGAGGAGTGTGAAGGTGATATTTTCCCTGTCGGAAAAATTGTGAACATAGAAATAACCTTTTAGCAGATTTAACCATTTTTCTTGGCATCCACATCTATCTGACCTTCAAATACGAGAATATCAAATTTAACGTGTACCTTTAAGGGAGAAGTTCCTCCAAAGTGGTCGCTTGATGAATATTCTCATGTTGCTATCATAAGGCATTGAAGGATGTGGGAAAAATTCTCCATCATTTCGTTCCTCCGTCGCGTGAGATCTTTCTCAAGCAACAGGCTAATAGAATATAATGCTCCACCATTTTTATTTTCTTCTACCATGGAGGGTTTCTTGGGCGTGCGAGAGCAATTTTCCTCAATAGAGACAAGCTCGAGACCCAACGTTCTATACTCAGACCTTGTCGGGAACATGCACTAAAAAAAATCAAGAGGAGCCTGCTCTAATACCACTGATCAAGATTATTTTAGGAATGAAATGAAAGTAGAGATATTACAATGAAATACACATAAATATTTCCAGAAACAGAGAAATACAACAATACATGATTTCTATTAATGAAAGAATTGTACAGAGACTGTAAAAATACAGAGTGCAAGACTCGGTATAATAGTGGAATCTTTATCTCTGAGAAGATATGTGACGGCTATGCTCATTCACAAGAAGATGAGTACAATGAGGCTCTAAAGGCCTTTTTATAATAAACATGAATGAAAAAACTCTAGACATCCAAAAACCTAACCCTAGGAGATGAAGCATCAAAATTGGCATGGGCCCCGTTGGGGTAAGTTATTACATCAACTTCCCAGGGTCGTAACCTTTGCATACGATCTCACTTTTAGGCATGTGATATCCTATTGGAAAGATATGTTCAAGAACTACACATTATATCATCAAACTTTGACTCAGTCAACAGTTAGGTTGTGGAAAGCCCAAAAATCGTTGTTTAGGGCCTCAAAAAGACCCCATAAGTACAGAAAGATGTATTGACATGAAAACTGTCAAAATAATCCAGTTGGAATAGGTGGGTGGCCACCAATATCCAAATAGATGTTGTGTAGGGCTTCAAGGTAGCCCTGGAAGTGCAGAACTGAAAATTGTCAAGATGAGCCAAGTGGAATTTGGAACATGAAACATAGATGTCACCATTATAGAGAAGCGTGTTGAACTGAAAATTGTCAAGATGAGCCAAGTGGAATTTGGAACATGTGGTTGGCCACCAATATCCACCTGGATCATTCCTCCCCCCTTCGGAAGCAATGGTCTCCATTGCATTGATTTCTCGGGGAAGAGAGGAAAACGTTTTTTGAATCTGAATCATAGTGAGTTGTGTGCCTTGCTAGAGAAGTTGTGTTGCTTGGTCTATGAAAGGTTGTCACGAACCTGTTGTTTTCGAGGTTGAATTTGTTCCACCAACCTGTCTTCTTTGGGATTGACGGGGCATTGTGTAGGCACCATCATAGTTTAAGAAACAATATATTCTTTCTCTTCAACAATTTTCTTTTGTTGGATAGAAGGTGTTGAGGCTGTAATGGTTGCAGTGTCCTCCTATGCATCCTTTGAACGGACTCTGAAGAGGATAAATTTTGCAGTATGAGAGATTACCTTACGACACTGTTTTGGTGCAACAATAGTCAGAACTACCTCTGGCATCTTGTAGATCTCACCCCCCAGAGTAATAATGACACTAGAGGGTCGAGACTCATAAACAACATGACATGTCCACATATATGGTTGGCCCAAAACAACATCACAAACATCAAGAGGGGAAACATCACACACTACCTCATCCTTCAAGGATTGGATGCCATAAGACAGGTGACATTGTTGGCTGACACAAAGATCTCTTCCCTGGTGAAGCCACCTAATGTTGTATGTATGTGGGTGTGGTGTTGTCGACAACCCCATCTGTTTGACACCCTCAGCTGAGATGAGTTTCTTCTAGATGTTGCTATCAACAATTAAATGTAGCGGGGTCCCCTTCACCCACTTCTGTGAATGGTGTTAGAATATGATGGATGTGCTCGTTTAACCATAGGAAATATCACTATTATCACCCAACCATAGGTCTAAGCCACCCTTGAGCACCTTAACCTTGACAGAGAATCATTCCGGATGAAAACCCTAGGCTGGATAGCCAAACAAAGGTGGCGCACCTTTCTCCAAGGATAACGTACCAAGAAAGAGTGACAATAGCTGATCAGAGATTCCAACCATAACCAAGAGAGTCCAAGCCAAAACAAATATCTACTAGCTACAACAACTGCAACAACAACTCTCCTCCAAACTTGTGCACAACTTGCCAACTGCAGTGCGCACAAGTGTTCCTTCTTCAGTTCTGAGAATGTCTGCCAGAATGAAGACCGACCTCCTATATTTATACTAAAACTGGCAAATTGCCTAGGCCGACTTCTCATTCTAGGTGCCTATTTACTTAGTATATAATATTTCCTTCAGTTGACTTCTTCTCTTGGAGGATAATAACCTAATACAAATTATCCTCTTGAGTCGACTTGTCATCTAGGGTTATTAGCCAACTAATTAGGGTTTCTTCTTGCTTCCTGGAATATTCTATTCTTGTCGGGTTTACACGTGGAGGTAAATACCTCCCAGATCTACCATAATATCAACACTCCCTCCTAGCTAGGGAGGTATTATAGGTAATGGTCTTGAGCACAAACATACCATTCATCTGGTAGCATCAACATAGTTGTATAGACTATCTCATGACTAGATCATGAGCACCATCATCACCATTAGTGTCAATAGTTTCATCATCTCTCGAAACCATACTCCATCTGAGTAATTAGACAAGATGTTGGATAAGTCACTCACTCCACATAGTGACATAAGAGCCATTATTCTAATCCAGACATATTTCCTAGAAGAATGAATGTCCCGAACCATTTTCCATCTGGGAAATCTTTGTCCATTGACCATCCATCTAGATGATAATTATTTCCAACACTACTGATAGTTTTCAAGGCAATCAGAACAATTTTGTTCAATAGAACAAAAATGTGTCTATCCATAGTAGTACACAACTACAATCCAGTGGTACACTACCACACCAAGTAGCACACAGATACTTGATCAGTGACATATATTCATAATCAGTGGAACACATCCACCACATTAGCATACATCTACTGTCCAAAGACATACTGTCTCCATAAAAATCATCTGATATCAACCTGCATAGAAAAACATTGTTATGATATAAATTGAATCATCTGGGCCATTCTTCCACTCAAATCTGTGATATCTGGAAGAGCATCTGCCCTCAGAAGGTAAAACATCAATGATGATCTATCTAGAATATTATTCTCAAGCAAGTAAGAATAACTGTCATGATTTATGATCCTGGACCATTCCCTATCTTGGGCCATTCCTCTAGCACTAAACAAAGTGAAACCTAGAGCGAATGAGTCTACCCTAGGGAATGTCTGTCCCTGATTGTTGAACCTGGACCATTCACCTATCTGGGCCATTCCTCTGGCACTAAAAAAAGTGCAACCTGGAGATAATGAATCTTCCCTAGGGAATGACTGTCCAGACCATTTCCTAAGGAAATGATTGTCCTGCACCAACCTCCAAAATGGACCATTCCTTGAAACTGCTCACAATTGTGAGCTTCAAAAGAATGACTGTCTAACGAGGCAGACCAGTCTTCTTGGACACTACTGAGAGTGACCATCAAGAAGAGAGAATGTCCTAGACCATTCCCCATGTTAACCACAATGGGAAATCATTGTCTATGGTACATCAACAATCCATCGAAAAATTTCACGAAAATGACCGTTCGATCTGGACCATTTTCCAAATTGGAAAATGCTTGTCCGTCAGAAATCTCAAACCACTTTCCGAACTGGAAAGGAACTGCTCATCCTGGACCATTTTTTGAATGGAAAAATGATTTTCCATAAGTTAATAACACATCAGTGCTCCCTCCCAACTTGGGAGTCATCTCTTCCTTTTTCAATAAGGAATTCATCTCCATGGGCTCCAGCTTGAGTACACAAACTCTTTATTCTTGGATAGAGGCTTTACCAAAATGTCTTCTTATCTGCTCATCTGTGGAGATATATATTGGAGAACCACTTTCTCTTTTATGGACTTCATCACAGAGACTGTAATTCTTGATCTCAATGTACTTCGGTCTTTCTGGAACACTAATATTTTCTTGAAGGCTTCATATAACTTTGATCAATATAGTATATCATATTTGAATTCATCTCCTTTGCTTTCTGCTAGCTCATAACATCGTGGCAAGGCTCAAACTGGAAGATATCCATGTGGCACTTGTTATTTCATCATGAGAGTTTGTCATGGATTAGCAATCCATCATCCTGGACTTCTGAGTAACCATTCTGAATTTTATCATAGAATATTTTCACCATGCTTCTGTTGTGCATGAGAAGTTTTGCACCAAGTCATTTGAGTCTGTACAAGATCCTCTTTCATCTTCATACAAGGGTCTCTTTCTGTTATACCTCAAATCCTTGAGGTTTCTCTACATATTCTCTTTGTTCAATTATTCTAGAGAATAGTCTTTTCATTTATCTGATGTCAATTCCAACCCGTGGATATTGCGAATGATATAATGGCTCATGTCGAGGTATATCTGGTTTATTGGAACCATCAATCATCATAGTCTTCTCCCTCTATCTGGGAGAACCTATGGTTCTAGATCTCGTAATGCTTACATTCATGAGTCTTCCATACATTGTTCTTCATCTCAACTTTCATTTCCTCTGCTTGATTGCTTTTAGTGAGTTCATATCAGGATGGTAGTCTTGTGATCCTCGATACAATGACTAGTTGTTCTGATTTTTCTTTCTCTCTTGGAATCTTCATGTTCTTCCTCATGTTTCTCTTTAGCTCTTAGGTCCATGGATTTTTTTGTAGATTCCATGCCCTGAAGATTCCAACTTCTTCCTTTCATCATAGGATCATGGATGTGGATGGACAACCAGGGATACTTTAAGGTTTCTTTTCGAATAAGACTTCTTCTAAAGTCAAACTTAACACATACTGCATTTCATGGCTGCTACCATGGATATATACTTCATCATCTTCAATGGATCATAGGGTTAACTCCCTCCTAATCCTTGCTTCATGTATGAGTGCATATTTTTCTTTTGGAAGTAAATAATCGGCTCCCTCCATATAACATAATCCACGCTTCCGTCTGCATCCTTATTTCCTTCTACAAGGTGTCATAAGTCTTTCTCCAATTTCTTCTTGATTGGTGACTTCTTTATGTCTTTACTTCTTCTAGGTTTCTTCAAGATTGATTCTGATTTTGGCTTATCTTGCAGCTGTTACTTATGTAATAACTTCCACATGAATTGTTATCAGGGGTTGTTGATGTACTTCATCCTTTCATGTGTATTGTCTGACTTGTAGTCATAGTGATAGAAATCCTTATATTGTTGTTCTTCCATAGTTATAGCTTCTCTTGGAACATATTATATTCTAAGAAATAGATATGCAAGATTGTACAGAAAACATGGTATGTACAAGAACTATGGAGAGTATTGTTACCTTGTCTTAGAAGAAGAACTTTGTTTTGTCCTGCTTGGATTTCTTTGAGGGTTCCCTTTCTTCGGCAACTGATGTTTCGTGTGTTTCCTTCCTTTTCTTTAACTCGGGCCAATGATTCTTGTAGTGACCATACTTTCAACAATTGAAGCATTGTATTCTTAACATATCTTTCTCTTGATTTGGTTTCTTCCTGGAGCCAAACTTCTTTTTATTCTTGAAATCCTTGAATCTTGTTGTGAAGGCTTGATCATCGTACTTATTTTGGGGTTTCTCTTTTGCATTGATCCTTGATTCTTATTGTGCATAGCAAGTCCAAAGTTCTTCAAATGTAGGATACTCCTTCCTTGTGTTCATTCTTGTGGAAAATGCATCCCATGTCTTCGGAAGACCATTGAGTACTATGTTTACCAATTCCTTCTCTGAAATGATATCTTCAATAGCTTGTAGTTGATCTATTAACTTAGAGATTCTCACAAAGTATGAGGTTATGGTGTCATCAACATTCATCTTCATGTCACAGAGCTCATTCTTCAGACTCATTACTTGTCCAATGTTTCTGACTGAGAAGAGGTTTGTTAGGGCATCATACATTTTCTTAGATGAATCAAGATGGGAGATGTGGGATATCAAGTGGTCTTTTATAGAGTCCACTATGATACTTATGGCATTGATGTCACTGTCTTTGAACTTCTCCATAACTGTAACATTCTGTGGTTCCTTGTCTTTTCCTTTTTCAAACTCTGGTTCCACGATCTTTCCTTTCACAATATCTAGCACTTTATTCTTGGCAAGGATGAGGTCAATCCTTGTCTTCCACGCTCTAAAGTTAGAAGCCCCATATAACTTTTTTTCTGACTTCATAGAGTAAGTCACAGTTTCCTTGACTTGGTCAACCCTATATTTGACAAAAAACTCAAACTTGACATCTTAGCTTGTTGAGAGTACCAGTGGATGTGCTAGGCTAGGGCGCACTGGTCTATCCAGAAATTAGGTCAATCCCTTCACTTAAGGTTCCTAAACAAGAGAGTTAGGGTTTCTACAACTGCACCTACTAGTAACCCTAGCAAAAGTGATTTTGTAACTGCTATTGCTAGAAACCCTAACGACAGTTCTTCAACGGTCTTTGTATCCTTATGGCTATGCTCCCTTCCAATGGTTAGACTAAATGAAGGAGGTGTGGGCCCATAACTTATTATACTATGATGGATGTGCTCGTTTAACCATAGACAATATCACTATTTTCACCCAACCATAGGCCGAAGCCACCCCCGAGCACCTTAACCTTGACAGAGAATCATTCTGGAAGAAAACCCTAGGATGGATAACCAAACAAAGGTGGCACACCTTTATCCAAGGATAGCGCACCAAGAAAGAGTAACAATAGATGATCAAAGAGTCCAAACCATAACCAAGAGATTCCAAGCCAAAACCAAGATTTGCTAGTTGTAGCAACTGCAACAGCAACTCTCCTCCAAACTTGTGCACAAGTGTTTCTTCTGCAGTTCTGAGAATGCTTTCCAGAATGAAGATTGGCCTCCTATATTTATACTAAAACTGGAAAACTACCTGGGTCGAATTCTCATTCTGGGTGCCTATTTACTTAGTATATAATATTTCCTTCAACCAACTTCTTCTCTCGGAGGCTAATAACCTAATACAAATTATCCTCTTGAGCCGACTTGTCTTCTAGGGTTATTAGCCAACTAATTAGGGTTTCTTCTTTCTTCCCGAAATATTCTATTTTCGTCGGTTTTACACGTGGAGGTAAATACCTTCCACAACTACCATAATATCAACAAATGGAAGAGGTGTTTCCCCTCTTCAGGATATATTGGTTCTTCCGGTTGAATTTGTGTGGTCGCGACAGTAGCAGTTGGGTTTGCATCGATGATCTGTATTTTTTCATTATTTTCTGGATCAGATTCTGAATCAGGGTTCGGCTCCTTGTCTTTGACCTCGGACACCAATGACTATTTTGAGCGACGTTCATCAATGTTGTACTATGGGATTTTGTGGAAGTCGCACCACTTCCCAATTTCATTCTTCATACTTCCTTTACCCTTCTTTTCTTGTGTCTTGGACTGGTTGTCAGAAGGATGTTGGTTAGGTTCGTCTTTATCATGATTTGGTTGTTGCAGATTTGCAGACCCAAACTCCCATTTTTTCTGGTGCCTAAATTTCTGCTCTATTTTGACAACATATCGATAGGCAGCTCCCAGTGATGAGATGTTTAGAAAATCCATTTTGGTTTGGATGTACCTATGCAGAGCCTCATGGTATTTCAGAACCATATGTCTCTCGGAGTCTTTGATACCCAACTTTGTGCACAAGGTATGGAAGTATTTGTGAACTATGACATTGTTTGGCTCTTCTCTTTCCGTAGTGTGGTCCATCTCATGTACTGGTCTTTATAGTTTTCAACAGGGTAATATTGTTCCTTGACTGCATGCAAAAAAAATTCCCAAGTGGGCTCGACCCCATATGTTCCAAATTCCTCTGTGGAACTTTGCTTCCAATAAGTTTCCCACCAATGTTTGACATGGGGGAGAGCCTTGATGAGTGCAAAGGTGATCTTTTCCTTATCAGAAAAATTGTGAACAGAGAAATAACCTTCTAGTATATTTAACCATTTTTCTAGGGAATCTGCATCTATTGTATATTCAAATACGGGAATATCAAAGTTAACTTGTACCTTGAAGGGATAATTTCCTCCAAATTGGTCACTTGATGAAGATGCTCATGTTTCTATCAGAAGGTGTAGAAGGATGTGGGAAAAATTCTCCATCATTTCATCCCTTTGTCACGCAAGAGCTTGCTCAAGCAATAAGTTAATAGAATCTTATGCTCCTCTGTTTTTCTTTTCTTATGCCATGGAGGGTTCTTGGGCGTGCAAGAGCGATTGTCCTCAAGAGAGACAAGCTCAAGAGCCAAATTTCTATACTCTGCCCTCGTCGGGGTCATGCACTTAAAAATGATCAAGAGCAGTCTACTCTGATACCACTAATCCGGATTATTTTCAGAATGAAATGAAAGCAGAGATATTACAATGAAATACACATAAATATTTCCAAAAACAAAGAAATGAATGATTTCTATTAATGAAAGAATTATACAGAGACTATAAAAATGCAGAGTTCAAGACTCGCTAGAATGGTGGCAACTTTATCTCTAAGAAGATATGTGACGACTACGCTCATTCCCAAGAAGATGAGTACAATGAGGCTTTGAAGGAATCTAGGCATCTTCTGAAGTTCACTTAATACAAGCTGTGGTCGTGATTCATCAAACCAGCAGGTAACAAAAAAGGTAAAAAGGTAAAAACTCACCTTCTTCAACCATTTCATTCAAAATCCAAAATCTCCTTTTCTTTTTTCTTTTATTAATATAAAAATACAAAAAAATCATATCCTGGATTCATTCTTTAATTTATTATCTCATAATATAATAGATCCATTCGGGTTTTTTATTTATAGGACTTCCTCTACCCCAAGGACAGAAATACCCTTGGATTTTGTGCTTTATTATTATATTTTATAAGGGTCTCTTGGAGAGAGGTGTGCAAGTCTACTTTATCATAGAAAACATACTTTTGTATCCATCACTCACTCTCTTGATTGAAGGGATAACCATCAAGGAAATACATCATTCCCAGCCACTTCCGACAAGGTATAACAAGTATATATCATCTGGAAAAGTGGTAAGAGTACATAACCCATCTTTGTGCATTTATCTTGGTATATTTGGAGCATTTTTGGTGAGTTTAGTTTGTTGGTTTGTTTTTACGTTTAGTTCATTGTTATAAACCAACAAGAGTTATTTAAATAAGTAACTCCTACCTTCACTTAGTGTTTTTATTATGCACTGGTCTACTGATCTTTGTGGTGAAGTGTTGTTTAGGGAAGCCTCTCGGAGCCCATTAGCATAGGAGTATGGCTCAAACAGAGAATAGGCAGGTGTTGTGGTGACATTTGGACACCTACCCTTGTTGTACCACCCCAACAACTTGAGGACCTTGAAGGGATTCTAGTTTGGTCAGTAACATTTTTTGGTGCCATTGTTGGGGAACAAGGTCTTTTGACTCAGGTCCTCAACGACAAACATTTTGGTAAGTTTTATTGTTTTGCAATTTTGATGAGATTCTTCTAGCTTTATTGACCAATCTGCATTATCTCATCGAGCGAATCCACTAGAGTAAAACACAAAAAAAGTGCATTGCAATCACAACTTCCTAGCATTGGCAACTCCGCTCAATCTCTCTGGTAAGAAATTTGAATTGTATTTTTTTGGTGAGATTTTTATTATTACTTGCACTAATATGCAGGAGCTCACCTGGTGACCCCACCTAAATCAAATTTGACACAAATGTACAAAACACAGTTAAATTCCTTAGGTGATATCTTATTTAGCCCTGAACGTGAACTATTTTACAGGAGAAGAAATCAAAGAGTAAAATATAGTGAGGTAAATAATCATTTAGCTTCTGAATGTATTGTTGACATTAGAACTTTATTTGTTACTCCAATTCCTGTCATCATGGCTTCTTGGTTGACTAACTGTTATAAACCTTTTGATTTCTCTAACATTGTAGAGTATCCTAATGATCTCCCAGAATCCCTTAAATATATATACCTCCTTTCAATGGAGACTGCTCTATAGGAGATAAGGGGTGTTGAGAGAAGTTCATGTAAGGTGTCAGATATTCATGCATTACTCAACTAGATGTTTTTTTTTTTAATTTGTTTCCCTTGTTATGTGTAGTGATGCATCTATATGGTTAGAAATTTTGTTTGATGTTAACATTAGCTCTGTTGAAAAATTAAAGGAAGTTTTCTTTGGTATATGGTATGAAAAGAAATATATTAGATTCTTATTGAATTCACTAACATATATTAAAAGGAAGGAAAGTTAATCGATTGATGATTTTAACATTAGATTTGAAAAGATTTTGCAGGACATTCCAGCTACCCATGCACCTACATAGCAGACAATATTGACTTACTACTTGAATGCATTTAAAGGGATGTTCAACCTTTTCCTTAACCAAACTAAACCTACTACATTGGAAGATGCAAAGAAAAAAGCAATGAGTTTGGATACCAACTATGAGATGTCAAAAACGCTAGATAGCATGCCCCCTCCAAGGGAAAGGCTAGAGACGAAGACAAAAGCCTCCACTTCTACAGAATATTTAGATGAAATCATTCAATTAACTGAGAATATAAAATAGTTACACTTGGTGGTCACTCAAGCTCAAACAATAACACAGGAAAGAATGACGATGATAGAAAAGACTGTAAAAAACATGCAACAACAACCAAAACATAATAGGAAGAAACTCTCGCATGCCAAGATGAAGGATTTAATTCTTACACCGGTTTTGCAGCAAAAGGAACAACTCACACAGACACCAACCATAAATGGAAGATGCACTTTGATGGAGCTAGCTCCAAGGAAGGTAATGGTGCAGGTATTGTATTGACTTCCCCTTCTAGTGAATTATTGTATTATGTATTTAAGTTAGAATTTGAAGCCACGAATATTGTTGTTGAGTATGAAGCTTTACTTCTTGGATTAAATGTTGCAAAGGATTTAGGAATTAAAGTGTTGTGAATTATTAATGATCTTGACCTTATTGTTTTCCAAGTTAACGGACACCATGCTTGGAAGCATGAAAGGATGAAAAGATACATGTTGGAAGTCCTCCTAACACTTGAATATTTCGAGGCAATCATCCTTGAGGTAGTACCCAAGTAACAAAATGAAAGGGTAGATGCACTGGCAGTAGCAACATCCATATTACAACCTATTTCATAGTTAGAGAAGGGTGGAAGAACTAAAGAAATTTACAGGTCCTCTATCTTGGATAATGGTATTTGAAGATGATAATCAAGTGATGAGATTCCTAAAAAAAGTCCAAGAGTTTGAGAAGAATGATCCCAATTGGAAAGAAGAAGAGTCAGTAGAACAATTGTCCATAAACAATATCCCTACAGGTATGGTGCCTTTGGAGGTGAGCTTCAACAGGGATGATGCTTTTAAATGAAGAAAACAACCATCAAGCCTGAGGAATTTCAAGAAATAAATATGGGAATAGTGACAGAGACGAAGATGATGATAATTGGTACAGGCACAACCTGAGAAGAAAAATAAAATATAAGGAAACTGGTGATAGAGTACAGAGATGTATTCGCATGGTCATATGATGACATCAAGGCATACAAAGGGGACAACATCCAACATACCATACCAGTTCTCCCAAAAACGAATCCTTTCAGGTAGAAAATAAGAAGAATCAATCCCAAATTAGCTCCTTTGTTCAAACAAGAGTTGGAAAATATATTGGACTTAGGAATCATAACTCTAGTAAGACATACCATGTGGTTATCCAACCCAATGATTGTTATAAAGAATACATGACAGATAAGATTGTGCGTGGATTTCATAAATATCAACATGGATTGCATCAAAGACAATTATCCCCTTTTGGACATGGATATGCTTCTATAGAGGATTACATGTTCATGGATGTTGTCTTTTATGGATGGTTTATTAGGATACAACCAGGTGTTGGTTAGTCTCGACAATAGGAAGAAAACAACATTCATCACTCCCCGGGGAACATACAAGTACATTCAGATGTCATTCGATATGTTGAATGTAGGGGGCACTTTTCAAAGAGTTATGGATTATGCATTTAGGGACCTCATCAAGAATATCATTGAGATATACCAGGATGATCTCATATTCTTCTCGGTGAACAAAAGTGATCACATCATTCATCTCAAGCAAGTTTTTGAAATATGTAGAAAATATGGAATATCTATAAATCCAAAGAAGATAGTCTTGGGAGTAACATAAGGAAATCTCCTGGGCCACATCATTTTGAAAGAAGGAGTACAAGTTGACCTCGAGAGAATCAAAGGTATACCAGATAGATCTTCCAAGGAACAAGAAGGAACTGCAGTCCTTCCTTGGAAAAGTCAACTTCATATGAAGGTTCATCCTAAACATTTCAGAGATCCTCAAACCAATGAATAGTTTGTTGAAGAAAGATGTTCCTTTCAGGTGGGACGAAACAGGATGTGACTCATTTAAGTGAATCAAGGATGCCATCGCCAATGTACTAGTATTGGTAAGCCCATTTTTTTCTTAAGAGTTTTAATTTTTTTCTTTTGCTTCTAACGATACTATTGCAGGAATCCTTTTGCAAAAGAATGAACGGGGAAATGAGCAACATATTTATTTCATGAGAAATACACTAAGAGACAAAAAGATAAATTATACCAGTATGGAAAAACAATCTTATGCTTTGGTGAAGTCATTAAATCACTTTAGATCATATGTTGGATATTCAAGGATAGTATCTTTTGCACCTCACCCAACAGCAAAAGACATACTCTCACAACATGACTGTTTGGGTACAAGCGGAAAGTGGGTATCAAAGATACAAGAATGTGATTTGGAAATTAAACCCACTAAGATCATAAAAGGACAGGTTCTTGCAAATTTAATAACAAAATGCAATGAAGAGGAAATTGGTCTAAAAGATGAGCACTGCAACATGGTGAGTGTAGTTACACATGTATTAGAGCAACAGGATTGGTACAAAGACATGATCTTCTATTTGAGACATCTCACCAGCCCTAGCCACCTACCAGAGCATAAAAGAATATCATTGAGGTTAAAAGCCTCAAATTATAGTTTCATTGACCAAGGATACCAAGGAATGGGGTGGAGAAGTCCTGATGGGATCATCCCGAGATGTGTGGATTCAGAAGAAGTAGAAAACTTGAAAACTGAATTTCATCAGGGGCTTTGCGGTAGACATCATGTAGCTAAGACCACCACACACAAGATACTCAGAGGTGGATACTATTGGCCTAATATCTTCACTTATGTGCACAATTTCATCATAGAATTCCATACATACCAGTCCTTCACATGAAAACATAATATAGCAACATTGCCTTTGCGGATAATTGTGGTGAAAGCACCTTTTCAACAATGGGGATTGGATTTCATTGGAGAATTAAAGGATAATTCAAGCAATGGTCACAAGTGGATCTTGGCAGTGAAATATTAATTCACTAGATGGGTTGAGACCATCCCCATAAAGAGAGAAACATATGAAGTAGTCATGGGTTTCCTAGAAGATATAATCATTACCAAGTTTTTCATTCCAGCAAAGATCACAACAGATACTGCCAAAGCTTCCAGTTCAGTTAGTCTGTCTTCTTTTTGTTGCAAGTATGGAATCATCCTATCACATTCATCAAACTATTACCCATAGTGGAATGGTTTGGCCGAGTCAAGCAATAAGAATTTAATGAATATCATCAAGAAGAGAGTGGGTGAAAATAAGAGGAGTTGGGACAACCAACTTAAGTATGCTCTCTCGACAAACAAAATTACAACGACAGACTCCACAGGGAAAATCCCTTTTGAGTTAGTGTATGGAATGGATTTGAATTTACCCATCCATTTAAATCTCCTAGTGTATAAGATAATGCAACCATTTTCAAGAGATGGAGAGGCTATGCAAGGAAGAATCAACCAGTTGATAGAACTCGATGAGACATAGAGACATGCATATCATCATCTATTTCATAGTCAAGAGAAGACTAAGAAGAAGTTCAACAAGAGAGCTCACCAACACAACCTCTAGGAAGGTGACTTAGTATTGTTATGGAACAAGAAGGGTGAGAAACCAGGTAATCATGGTAAATTTCAAAGCCTTTGGCTTGGCCCTTATCAGATTTAAGGTGTTGCAGATAATAATTATTTCTACCTTAGCCATTTGGATGGTGAGAAGCTTCCCTTTCGTATCAACATGAAACTTCTTAAGTAATTCTACTCAGGTAACAGATGATACTATCAGGGGCATCGTGTACTATAGTAATGTTAGTTGAAATTTTGACATGTTTTGAATAAGATCTCTATTATGAGCACTAGCTTAGCTTGTCATTCCAGTCTTTCATTTAAGCATTTCCATTTCATAGATTACAAGTATTTTGTTTTGGTTTATTTTGTTTTATAGGAAGGGATAAGACTTCATGTCCTACTCCCTCTCCTATCATTTGATGTTTTGTGTGAGAGTGTTTCAGGTTTATAGGTGAAATATTTTGGGATTCTCACATTCTCCTGAGAAGAGAACGTGTACCACATTTGGACCCAATTGTAACCTCTCTAGGAGGTACCCTACATTTTTCATCTGGCTACACCATTGTAATCCCAAGGATGCAATTCAAAGATTTTTAGGTCGCGTGGAAGATTGTGTGTTATGGACTCTTAGACTTGTTAATCGACCATGATTAGTCTTTCTAGACTTCATTCTCACTTCCCTTCATCTTGGATAGATTGGGGGACTTGAGGTGAACCTATTAAGACACATGGTTTCATAGAGCCATATTTCTATTGTAGGGGTGATCACACATTGTAGGGCTTGTCTTCCCATGGTCGTGCACACCTATGTCATTTCCCACACAATGATTGTCTTATAGAGTCTATATGCGTCTCTTGGCCATGGTGCATTTATCAATTTTAGTTCTCAACATGACAGTCTCACAAAATCTCATCTTGTCTGAGTTTTTGAGGCACCGATGCATTATATTACTAATGTGGCGGTTATCACGGATTTTTGTGCTAAGTTATAAAGGAGGACATATTATTTTTTTGTAATTCAAGTGAACCAAAAAGGAAAAGTGAGAATATTTAATAAAAAAAGGTTTATTTTTTATTTTTTATTATAATATACTAGCTTGAGCATATTATCAGACTATGGTAAAGAAACAAGTGGAAAATGATGTCATCGTTCAAGCATTTCATGGGGGTCGTACCCTTTACTTATTGGAACCCATCGAATAACTTGGTGAATGGGGGGGGCGAACTTGGTGAATGAACACCATACTCCAAAGAAGTTGCCAACATAAAAATAAAGGGAGCCACTTCTCATCTAGTCGTGGCACATCAACGAAGTAAATCGACCTCAAAAGGTGGGTTACCCAAGTAGACGACCCCATCACTTAGCCAACATGTAAACCTAAGCGATTGGGTCAAACAAAAGGCATGGGAGTTTGGATTTGTCATAGTCGTGAATCACTCTAATTATTTCCATCATGTTTCATTGTCGTTGAGTATCCAAGAAAGTCGTTGAGCATGTAATCTAAGTTGTGGGTCAAAGATGAAGTCGTGGGCAAAAAAGATTTAGCTGTTGCATCAATTAAACCATCCAACAAGTGAAGTGTGGGGTTGGTTGAAACAAAGGAACGTTGCATAAATATCAAATCATCCCCTCCAATTAAATTGTGGCCAATTGAGTGAGTTGTTCGATCAAATCAAGCAATTTGATGGGAAAATGAGTCAAATTTGGACCGATGGGCATCTCTTCCAAGAAAAATCCACCCCTTTACATAGTTGTTGAGCTCATTTTGCTAGTTGTTGAGATGTATTTCAATTAGATAGAGCCTCAATGAATCAAATCGCTCCATCCCATAGTCATTGTGCATTCCAAGTGAGCCATGGGAGTCAACTAAAGGAGACGTTGGAACTTAATTTGAGCCATACATTGCCCCTTATCTGATGGGTGAACTTTTATGTAAACAATTATTTGAATGTTAATTGACTTAGTATCCAAACTTTTTGAATGACAAGTCCAATGATATTATTTTATAAGAGAGGAAGTTAGTGGTTACAAGGAAAAGCTATACAAGTCAAGATCCTCCTCTCATTTTGGTTGTTGAAGTTTTGTGAAATCTTAATGCTATCATTTTGAGATTTATCTCTTGTACTTGTGGATCGATTTTCTCTATGTTTGTGTTTTTTGGCTAAGATTTTTTTGTGCTTTATTGGAGATTGTTATTCGGTATTTGCAAGAGTTAATATATCAATCCATTGAGGGGATACATAGTCATGTGGAGGGCGGGAATTAGTATCTTCATCTCTTCTTCTTTCTTTTGGGGTTTAGTGGTGTGAAACCAAGTGTTGGACCAACTTCCTTGGAATTAGCTTCAACCTGTGGTAGGTTCTCACTCTAACCAAAGTTGATCTATTGATTCAAAAACCATCCTTTTAAGAGACCTTTCCTGGCAAACCTAAAGAAGCAATCTGTCTGGATAATTAGTATTGGGGGTGATTAGTCCTTCGACTCCAAACCTAATATCTAGGCATCTTCTGAAGTTGACTTAATACAAGGTGTGGTCGTGGTTCATCAAACCAGGAGGTAACAAAAAAGGTAAAAAGGTAAAAACTCACATTCTTCAACCATTTCATATAAAATCCAAAATCTCCTTTTCTTTTTGCTTTTATTAATATAAAATAAAAATAAAATTTGTATCCTAGCTTCATTCTTTAATTTATTATCTCATAAGATAGTAGATCCATTGGGGTTTTTTCTTTAGAGGACTTCCTCTACCCCAAGGATAGAAATAGTCTTGGATTATGTGCTTTATTATTATATGTTATAAGGGTCTCTTGGAGAAAGGTGTGCAGGTCTACTTTATCACAACAAGCATACTTCTGAATCCATCACTCACTCTCTTGATTGAAGGGATAACCAACAAGGAAATACATCATTTCAAACCACTTCCAACAAGGTAAAACAAGCATAGATCATCTGGAGAAGTGGTAAGAGTACATAACCCATCTTTGTGCATTTATCTTGGTATATTTGGAGCCATACAAAATCCAAAATCTCTTTTTCTTTTTGCTTTTATTAATATTAAATACAAAAAAATCATATCCTAGCTTTGTTCTTTAATTTATTATCTCATAAGCTAGAAGATCCATTGGGGTTTTTGCTTTAGAGGACTTCCTCTACTGCAAGGATAGAAATACCCTTGGATTTTGTGCTTTATTATTATATGCTATAAGGGTCTCTTGGAGAAAGGTGTGTAGGTATACTTTATCACAACAAGCATACTTCTAGATCCATTACTCATTCTCTTTATTGAATAGATAACCAACAAGGAAATACATAATTTCCATCCACCTCTGACAAGGTAAAAAAATTATAGATCATCCAGAAAATTGGTAAGAGTACATAACCCATCTTTGTGGATTTATCTTGGTATATTTGGAACATTTTGGGTGAGTTTAAGTCATTGGTTCATTTTTAGTTTCAATTCATTGTTATAAACCAATAAGAGGTATTTAAATAATTAACTCCTACCTTCACTTAAGGTTTTTACTAGGCATTGGTCTATTGATCTATGGTGGTGTAGTGTTGTTTAGGGAAGCCTCTCGGATCCCATTAGCATAGGAGTTTGGATCGAACAGGGAACATGCAGGTGTTGTGGTGAAACTTGGACACCTACCCTTGTGTTACCACTCGATAAACCCAAGGACCTTGAGGGGATGCTCATTTGGTCGATAACATGTTTTTCCTCCAACCCTACATTGACGAGACCCGACTTCTAGAGGCCTCGGGCCTCAGGTAAGTAGGTAGTTCATTTGCATTTTGCATTGCATTTGTACATACTTGCATTTCATTTCATGCTAGTGTAGTTGCATCTTGTTTTGTATGCACATATATATTTGCATTATCATTTTATTTTGACATGCATCATACCTTGATCTCTATGCACACACGTATTTGTATAATCATATTGATTTGTTATATTGTCGAAAAAAGTTGAAATTTTTTTCTATAACTTTCTTTAGTTGTATGGATTTTTGTTATCTTAATAAAGGGGTGAGTTTCACCACCCGATATACATTGAATTAGTTGTTGTTAGATATGTGTGTAGGAACATGTCATACTATATATGTTGATGTTCTCATGCGCTCTATGACGAGCACATGTATCCATGTAGGAGATAGATGTTACACCCCCACATCTAGGGGTAACTAAGGAGATCGAGTCTCGAGGACTGTAGGTAGAATACATGGAGTGTCTAGAGGATGATGATATACAAACCACACGATGACCACATACAACCCCTATTCTTCACCACGCTTCATCACCATCGTCCGCAACATAGTAGTTTCCACCACATCAGTATGGTTCACATGAAGACAATGGATCTTGCTTCATGAGGTAACTAGTCAAGTTTCATGGTAAGTGTCATTTTAATATTTGGAGCATTTGAATGAGTATCAAAAGGTTCTTTATGATTATGAAATGTTTGTTTGGAAGTTATACCTTTTGCCTCATTTCACCTTGGTAGTTATCCCGGTATCCTATTAAGTGTCGTCACTCGCGGGGAAAATGGGTGCTACTAGGGGTTCTTTTGATGAGTCATTGTACCATTCCCGATCATATTTTATCACTTTTTATCTAACTTTCATTTTTTTCCCTATATTTTGGGTTTTGGGTGTTACATGTACCCCAAAAAGGCTTGTACGTCATTCTCTTATGGGAAGAAGGGGCTAAGGGCATAGAGGGATTGTTGATGGAATTAAATAAAGAAAGAAAGTTAAGAGAAATCATGACCAAAATGCAATGGTGGGGTAAAGGGTAAAGAAAAATCCAACCCATAATTGAACTCTACCCCCCATTTGACGTTGTCCCTAAGTCCCGAGTGAGAATAAACTACTCACCTATAAATAAGGACTTTAAAACACCCCACCATAAATCAAAAGTAAGGAATCCTAAGCTTGAAACCTTTTTAAGGGGAATGGAAAATAATAATAAAAAGGAAGGCATAAATGGAGGATTGGAAAAAGGAATCGTCGAGGAAAGGGTAACCGAAGATGTCACACACCCTCTACAAACACGCCCATGGAAATGAGACCATACAAGACCTTGCATGTCAATGACCCCATGCCCAAAAAAATTTCCTACAAACCACCTCACATTAATTACATGGCTTAGATAGGGTCCACTTGGGAAACATCCATCTAATTTGCTCCTAGCTCACCCAATAGCTTGCCTTGATAACCCTCCCATACCTAAATTTGGAAAATTGTATAAAGTCTTTGAAAATTTGTGAAGTATGAAAGTAATCTAATGTTGTTTGCTTAGGTTTCTCTTATATTAAATGTGACTTACTTGGCATGATTCATATGACTAGTGGACCATTAGAGGGTGTATTAACTTGTCTTTGCAGGGCCTTATAGATTAAATCATTCATGGAGATGACGTTTCACTTTGGATCTCCATAGGGGCAGGAAAGCCCATCGGATGGACATTGTGCCCCACAGATTAGAGGGATTGGATGATGAGATTTTCACTTTAGGATGATGTCATGCATTGTGAGAGAGATTTTGATTGATGGATCACACATGATGTCACCCCCCATTTCTTGGACGTTACTCACTTTGACCTTGAAGTCATGCTTTTAGGGCTTGATGTGACATTGGGGTGCATTTGATGATGTTATGGCATGAGGGTGGTTCATTACCCCACTCTATTTTGCTGAGTATTTGATGATGGGGATAACTTGGCACCACTTCGATGACGACGCCCTATCCTTTGGAGGATTCTCACCCTACATCACCCTCTTGAAGAGACGTTGGAGGCTCATTTGTTGTTATTTTTTTTCATATTTTGGTCATTTTATGAGGTCGGCCTAGACACTTTGACATTGTAAACTTGTTTTAGCCCTAAAATTGTGGAAATTACGGAAAAACAACTTGGGTTTCCCTCTATAAAAGGGAAAGTCAATTTCCTTTCTAAATCATAACTAACATTTTTGACATATCATTGTCTCTCCTCTCTTGGATAGTTTCTCTCCACTTTTGTGTCTTCTTGTGCAAATTTGGAGAAGAGGCGTGATTTATCTCTTGGGTTGATCTTTTGGTTTGAGGAACCATTTCTCATGGATGGAAGGTGTTTTCTAGGGTTTCTATGCAAGGCGTATTGGTTTGAAGTGGATAATCTCTCTTTTTCTTGGAAATTTTGCATGCAATTGTTCAAGGTTATCATTAAAACCCTAAACCATAATTTCCCTTTGATGTTTTGCAAGGATATTGCTTGGATATTGTTGAGGCTCCTCTATATTTCCATCCTTGTAGGACGAATCCCCTAAGGATTGTTGAGACTCCCTTAAGGCATCATCCCCCCTTCCTTGTGATCTTGCAAAATGTTATTTTGAAAACATAGAATATCTACAAGGATTGTTTCAAACTCCCTTGCTAGATGTTCTAGGGAAACATAAATCTAGAGATTGTTGAAACTCCCCTAGATCTTGTTGTGTAGATTTCTCCTTGAAATTTTTCCCTCTTGAATTTTCTCTCTCCCTTGACTACATTAACCCTTTTAAGACAAGGCATTGGTTTCATTTATAAACGTGATATATGCTCTCTTGAAATCACTCTCTTATACTCTAGTTATTTATGTCATAAGCAAAAAATTAATGCTAAAACATTGATGGAACTCCTTCTTTAGCTTGCTTCTGTAATAAATGTTTTGCTGCAACTATTAGGGATGAAAACATTTTGCTGATAACACTCACTTTTCTCAACATTTAACCGTGGAAAATCTTGGGTAATGATTGGACATTGAAGTGCTACTTGTGAGCTAAATTTAGAGTTATTCATGTGCTGATTTATATGGTTGAATCTTGTTGTTGTTACAATTTACTATTTCTGGTATACATTGTTTATTTGTTGCAATTTTACAACAACAATATTTTTCCTTCGATTAAGTAGTGGATTAGAGCTCAAATAGTGCATTTTGGACATAAAAATCATTGGATTTCTATATATACTTGTGAAGGTGATTTCTTGTTAGATACTAACCATACAACATCTTATTCCAAGCCCTATATTGATCTTATTTGTTACCAATAAAGGGAACCATGAACCTTACCTTGTCTATCTCATTGTTTCCCTTGAGGTCACCGGGAAGCATCCCTTATGTTGGATTTATCCATCACTAAAACGAGGGGAGTATTTGCTAAGGCGAAATTGGTTCTTACTCCTAGTTTTGTCACACTAGTGATGCTTGTGGTTGGATTTGCTCAAGCGACAATTTGTGTGATAACAGGTCCAACACACTCACTAGTTATGTGTCAGATGCATTCACATGGAGATTGAAAATATTTCCCTACCTAGAAAGATCAAAATCACATGATGACCATATTTTCCTTCAACACACCAAAGGCCTTCTCACAATGTGCATTCTATACAAGTGGTGCATCCTTCCACAAAAAATCTTCCATTATCTTGATGATCTTTGCATTTGATCTATAAATTGCTTTGTATATTCCACTAGTCATTGAACCAAAATAGATCTAAACATAAAGCTACTACAATGATCTTATGCTTCGTTGCATGACTACTATTTGTATTTTTAATGCTTTAACAAAAATAAAACACACAAATGGGATTATTTAACAACCATAGCATAAAAATAAAACTACAATTACAAAGACACACACATTTGAACACAAAATCTACCCTAGAAACCCATACGGGAAAACCAACATGGAATGAAGGACTTTGCATTCTATCTTTTTTTTTTAAATGGACAACACATAATACAAAGTTGTATAAGCTTATTTCAAAGCTATGATACACTATGGTTTGCTCCACTCCTCTATAGATTTATTTTCTTGTTGTAATGTTATCATTTCCTCCACACTCCTAATCATAATATGGAACAACCAATGACTAATGAAAGTGAATCATTTTCCCTCCTTTTGCTAGGTTATTAGAATTAGGGTTAGGTTTACAATTTTAAAACTCTCTTGGAACCTCCAATATGCTTCTAGAAGTCTTTAGTGGATTCCCACATGATACTAACAACTCATATTTGAATTAGGGTAAGTTGGCATGGTTGCCACTTGGATTTGTGGGAAATATTTGGACCATTAACTTGCTAGGGTCATAACTTTCACATACAAATTCCATGTTGTGAAAATGAACCACTGTTGGAAATATATCAACCTATCTAATCAAGAAAAGTAGGTTAGGACCTAGGTCCTTGGCATTGAGGCCCCTAGATTCCATTTCTTTGGCTCTTAAATAAAGGATTTACCATTTTGGCATGTTAGTGTGGTTTTTAGGTTCCAACCCAAAGTGACCCCAAAAGTATTATTCATTTCCATAAAGCATAAATGAAGTAATATGGTAACTATGTACATCCATTTTGGAAGTATTTGTGTCTCCAAAATATTTAGTTTTGAAGGAGACGAGGAAACGGTTCTTTATCTTTCTCATTGGAGTACCATTTGGCCTTCATGAGTAGTTGAACCTTCAATCCCACTTGCCAAAGTTCTTGTTGACCTCTCTTGGTAATTCTAATATTTTTCTATAAAACTATGTCCTTTGAAAATTATTTTTGTTCCTTTGGTGTCAAATTTGCTTTGGAAGGTAAGACTTGACCCTCTTCATACTCATTGAGCATTGATGGTTTGTAGACTTTCAGGGTATCCACATTTACTACAAGGTAAATGCACATATAAGGTAGAACATCAAGTTTGTAAATATTGTTACCTACCTTCTCCAATATTTAGAAGGGTCCATATCTCAAGCCTTTGATTTTATTCCATGTTCCTTGTAACCTTTTCTTATTAAGGTGCAACCAAACTCTATCTCTTACTTAGAAGGTCTTCTAAATCCGGTGTTGATCATGTCTTGCTTTATATTTCTCCTGAAACTTCTTCAATTTCTCCTAAACCTATAAGTGTGTTTTCCTTATCTTGTCTATAAACTTTTATGCCTTTAATGCATCACTTGAAGTTGCTTCCTTTACTTCAAGTTTCCCATATACAATATCCAATGGTGTTGTTGGAAAATATCCAAAATAGATTTCAAAAGGGGACTTATTGATGTAATTGTGGAGAACTCTATTATAAAGATGTTCTATGTAATGTTAGAGCCTTGTGGTTTGCTAGTAAACCCAACTTGTTAGAATTGATAAACATGTTGGATACTTTAGAGTTGACTAGATCCACTTTGGGTACATGTAACCCAATTATGAGGGTGTATTGGGTTAACATATGTGGATGGTTATGGGATATGGTCCCATACTTTGGGGTATTAGGTTAACACCCAAACCTATATATATGAGAGGCTTTAATTCATTCGTATAAAACACCATGCAAGATGTGGACAAACATTTGTGTGCTTGTTTTATGATTTTATCTTGTTTATAATGATTATTAGGGTATCAAGGATACTCAAGATAAACTTCTTAGCATTCTTTTGTTTTTGGCTCTTGTTATGTTTTTTTTCTTTACTATAGATCATTTATGCCATATGTTTGTATCAAATGTAAAACTCTAACAACGTATCGAAGTTGTGGTTGTGGGAACTTGTATCGATTGAGCTAATACTAGTCATTTTTATCCATATCAAACACCACCATTGCATCCTAAATTGCTAAATTAGCCTAAGAGGCCCTTGATTTCACTTTATTTAGGCTCTATTTTCGTAAAATATGATAAAACTCCATTTGAATTTTATTATTGTTTTTGGAATTTTTTTTGGTTTTGAAAAAAAATTGACATTGACCATTTTTAGAAATTTTTATTTTCAACAATGACCATTTTGAAAAGTTTCTATTTTTGGTTGTCATCTTTTCTATAAATTTGTGTTTTCAACAATTGTTCTTTTTGAAATTTTATGTATTTGAAAAAAATTATTTTATAAAAATTTCTATTTCTTGAAAGTTTCATATTTTGGTAGTGTCATTAGCAAGTTGTTGGGATTGCACAACATAGTTCGAAGGACATATTAAAGGCCATAAATTTCTCATATGAGATTCATTTTTTATGTCATTTTTTAATAAAAAGTTCACTTTTGAGTCTAATTTTTAGTGGTATAGATCAAACATGGTAATTTGTTGACGATATTTTGATATTGTTTGGAGTTTTTAAAAAACAATTCTTGACCCCTTTTCATGATGATGTGGTCTCATCCTTGTTGATGGAGGAGTTGAGGTGGAAAAATATGGAAATCCAGAGCACAAATGCCTTATTTAAAAGAGGATGCTCCTAAGAAATAAAGAAAACTAAGTCCTCAAGTGGGAGATCTAAATCTATGGGAAGATCTAAATTTCTCAGAAAATTTGTAAACGTATGCTAGAGATGTGGAAAGAAGGGAATTACAGGAAACAATGTAGATCCAAAAGTATTGAGAGAGGGAAGGGATCTGATGATGCCTCTTCTACAAAAGCAAAAACCTTCACGGATGAAGGAGGGTATGTGTACTTGGATTCTTCAAGCACACATGAAAATCATGAGGCATGGTTGATTGACTTAGGTGCATTATTTCATATGACTCCTCACACGGAGTGGTTTTGCGAATATGAAAGGTATGGTGCGAGTGATGTTTTTCTAGAATATAACTTGATAATCAAAATTGTAGGACGAGGAAAAGTCAAGTTGAAGCTCATGGATGGTAGGATTGGAACATTCCTTGGTGTTCTGCACACCCCACGATTGGCCAAGAATTTGATTTCTAGAAGAAAGATGTACGATGTAGGTAGGTGTAAAGACAATGTTAGAAAAGGAAACCTGCAGGATTGTTTGAAGGGAAATGGTGTTGTTGAAGGGAATTCATATTGGAAATCTATATAAGCTGTTGAGAAGCACTATTAGTGATGGGTGCAATAGTTCCATTGTTCTTCAGATTGGAGATGAAGAAGGAAAAACCCTTACAGTCTCTGGAGAAAAGACTATTGATCTAGATTTAAGAGTGAAACAAACTGATTAACAGACTGAATACAATAAACACAAAGATATGAAGAATAACACAAATATCCAGTGAACAATATCTTCTATTGAATAATGAAATAGGCTAAAACTGTAAAACTACAGAACTGAAACACTTGCTCGAATGGTGGTAGCTATCTCTGAGAAGAGATGTGGCTGCTACGCGCATTCGTCTGAGCAGAATGAATTTCAATGAGGCTCTAGAGGCATTTTTTATATTACTCATGAATGCCAAAAACCTAACCCTGGGAGGTGAAACGTCAAAAGTCATGTGGGCCCCTATGGTAAGTTGGCACCTCAACTTGTCGGGGTCGTAACTTTTGCATACGACCTCTGTTTTAGGCGCGTGATATCCCATTGGAAAGGTCTTTTAGAGAGCTATACATTCCTTCGTCAAACTCTAACCCCATCTCCAATTTGATTGTTCCAAGCCAAAAAAACATTGTTTAGGCCTCCAAAACGGCCCTAGAAGTACAACAAGATGTGCTGACATGAAAACATGCAAAATAAGCCAGTTGGATTAGGTGAAAGGCCACCAATATCCACCTGGAAGATGTGTAGGGCTTCAGATAACCCCATAAGTGTAGAACCCACAATTACAAAGAAGTATAGAAGAACGTGTTGAACTAAAAACAGACAAGAGGAGCTAGTTGGAATAGGTGGGTGGCCACCAATAGACAACTTGATCAATCCTCCCCCCTTAGGAAGCAATGGTCTCCATTGCGTTGAGTTCCCCCATCAGGTGAGGAAATTTATGTTGGATTTGGCCCCGGGTGAGCCACTTGCCTTGGTGTAGGAGTTTCCCTACCTTGACAACCCAATAAAGTTGGATCCTCTGCTGGCGAGTGCCCTTGACTTGTGTATCCACTCTCTGATCAATGGATGCTTGTTCCATGCAGTAGGGGTTGAGCTCTGTGGGCGTAAGTTGTTCTACGATCTCTGAGGTGTCCAATAATGGTGGAAATATGGCCGAAAGAGGTCCACATTGAACACTGGGTGCGAGCCAAGGAAGGGTAGAGTGTTGAGCTCAAAAGCATTGCTACCCACAACCTTGGTGATAGTGTAAGGCCCATAGTGAAGTGGGAGGAGCTTCCGATGGGGCCCTGTGAGACACTCCTTCTACAAATGTAACTAGACTTTGTCGCCAACCTGAAATTAGTGTGGTACCCTGTGTTGATCATGGCATTGCTTTTACTTAGCATTGGATTTCTACAAAATATCCTGGAGCTGTTGGCGGATGTGTTGAATCCGCTCAATTAATCTAGTGGCTTTGTCGATCGTAGACTGTTCATGGGAAGAGTCCATTTGGGTGGTCGAAAGAGGAAGTGCAACATCAATGGGTCATGTTATCCACCAATTTGCACTAGTTGGATTTTCAGATGAGCCGCCAAAGACTGAGCAGACAGATGCTCAAAAGTCAGAGTTCACAAGTTCAACATGTCTTTCAAAAGACCACTTTTTCCGCATTTCCATCCCTCCAGGGGCATTGTAATAAATGACTTAAGCATGAAATATTGTAAAAGATTTTTGGCCACCTAGTACCTGGGTACGAGCATGTCCTCTAGAGTTTTTTTTTTTCACTTGTTAATTATTTTTTTCCTGCCTTAGTGGGTAATTAATAATTTCTAAGCTTTTTCACTCAGAGACCGACTCCAAAGTTGGAGTATGTGTTGATGGTTAGGCCTTGGCATGGTATAACCAATGTTTAGTGTCTAAATGTATATGAGTTCATGCTAGGTCATTTCTATTGATTCATATGGAAGTTGTAGCTAGGTTTGATAGGTTTTTTTTTATGTTTTAGTGAAATAATAAATTTCCCACAAAACGGAAAATTTTAATTATAAGTGAATAAATTGTAAAAATATGGCATCAATCATTGTTAGATGCCATATTTATGCTCTTTTTCCAAGTGAGAGTACCATTTAAACCATTATTCCCCTTCAGTCGAGGCAAAAAAGTGGATTTTATCACTAAAAACTGAACTTATCTCGAAAAATACGGAAAATGGGTCATTTAATTAATTTCCTATTTTTTAGGAAAACTGGGGAACATGTTGGAAACACGTTTTTTCTTTGTCCCTATTCAAATGGAATCTTGGTTGAGTTCTCTAAAGAGGGAAGCGACTTCACTGGAGTGACATGGCATGGAGGAGATCCCAATGTAGGGACTCGACCCCACTTAGCACATGTGGCACATTTGGAGAGAGGGTGCACATCCCAATGTTCACAACTCGCCCTCACACTCCCACTCACTTGAGTTCACTCCCACTCACCCTCAATTCACCTCACATCACTCCCCAACACTCAACTTCCACCTCCCTTCACTACAATCAATCTCCTCTCCACTCCACACTCACCACACTTAACCTATGTGTCACTCCCCTTAGCTCATGCACCACTCCTCTCCCATGCGCATCTCCCTTGGAGTTGTCACCCAACTAGATATATATACAAGGAAAACTTCCTCCCTTTAGGCAGTTGGAGCTTGGGTGACCTTAGTATACATGATTTTAATCTCTCTTTATTAATTGAATCAAAAGGCTTTGGAGGTCAAGATTGGTGTTTGGACTCAAATGTGTGGATGGGATTTTTGCTTATGATGTAATATTATTCTTAGTTTTCTTTCTCGTATTTGCATGAAGGCTATGGTAAGGATATTTCTATCCAATTAGAGTATATAGTTTGCTTGTTTGTTATTCTATATACTTGTTTAATGCATTTGATGCTTAGATTCTTATGTTAAGTTTTTGTTTAAACTAGTGTGGAACAAAATCTCTCTTGTAGGAAACACCTTTTGTGCAGGTACTTGTTCAGAAGCTTGGAGTTTGAAAGGCCAAACTTTGGGAGAATCAAAGTATATTGCTTTCTCCTTTTCTTCTCTTGAAGCACTTCAATAAAATTCCTCCCTCTTCTTCACACCAAAGAAATACTCCATTGCCCAAGGGTTCTTGAGGCTCAAGCAAAGGCTCCACAAAATTGCTAAATATTTCTTCTCCCTTCTTATTTATTTACATGCATGTTAGTTAGATCTGTTTTAAAGGATAAATCTTAGTATATAATGTTGCATGCATGAAGCATTTAGATCTAGTTTCAAATTTTTCCAACTAAAGAGTAGATCTAAGCTAGTCTCTAAGCAATTTTCTACATTTTTCACTTAAATCTTAAAGCTAGAAGTTGTTACATTTACTATCTAAATCAAGCTAATTGATTGATTCATGCTTTCTATTTTTTGGGACATCAAACATAAGAAACTAAGATAGCTTAGTTTAGGCTAGTTTAAAGTATCAAAAGCCTAAAAAAAGTTCACTTTTTGCCTTAGAAGTTTTTTAGAAAATATTTTGGTAATTTTTCTCGAGTTTTAGTTAGCCTTTAAAACTCTTTCTCATCACATTTTAATAAGTTTTCGTTGTTGTTTTCATGCAGAAGTAACATGTGCAAGGGGAGGCTCCGCCCAAATTTCAAATATTAAGTCTCTTTCAGAACCCCCCGATGTTGCCAGGAACCCTCTAGTTCATTTTTTTAACTTAAAAAAGGCATTGTAAGCCTTGATCTCTCATTATAAAGATCAAGTGAATCAAAAAATAAAGTAGTGTAGAGTTGTAATAAATTTTGCGATCCACAAATCTCGTCTCTCATAGTTTCCCCTGCCCCTAGGGGGAAACTGGTGTTTTTTCCTTTTCTTGCTTTGGGGCTACTTCCCATGTCTTTTCTTATTTTGTTATTGTTAGCGTTGCATAAAAAGATAAAATAAACTCACAATCACTAAATTGAAGTCCTAAAATCAACTACAATGTTTTAGGTTTGCTTTGATAGAATACTAATTGCTAGTTTTTTTTTTTTGTAAAATATTGGAATGAACCCAAATTGCTCAACCATGTATGCAATTCTATTGCTACGCTCAAGTGGCTTTGGGGACCCAGAAACGGTTTGAGCAATGCATGCTAGTATAATTAGGGAAATCTCCTAGTTGTGTTATTCATCTACCTTGGGTGGAGTGTGTTAAGTCAGGGGGAAACTCTCCTTATTGGACCTACGACACACCCAATCGGAAAGTCTCTAAGATTGGCGAATAACAAACAAAGAGGCCACATTCACTTTTGCACACAAAGAGTGGGGACCCCAACTTCAATCCCCACTTCACAGTTTCAAAGACTTTTTAATATTCTAAATCCCCTAAATAAAATCTTCAAGATAAAATTAACGCGACACATTCATCACATCACATTTACTTTTATCTGGCATTGGTCTATCTTCTTTTATTTCTTGTCAACTTATCTATTGATTTAAAGTTATGTGGTGAATGATTAATGTTTATGGGTTTTTCACAGGTTGTATCCTTTGAGTAACTTATGTTGCTTTATTTTATCTTGTGTTTCAAGTAAACTCCTATAATAGTTATTGATTTTCAGTTTCAATAGAGTAAATGCCTCAGATTATTTTTTCATAGGGAATACCTCCCTTG
>ML829727.1:12655-33714 GCA_009831015.1 Picea engelmannii
CATATTACATTACATCAATCATCAATCAATCAATCCTTTGGCATCAATCAATCACTTGACATCAATAAATCAAACCATAGGCATCAATGACAACATGATCCGACAACATATTGCATTCATTTGTGTGTTTTGTGTGCTCATTTTCTTGTTTCTTTCATTTCAGTTTCATTCATTTCCATAATTTTTAGTGTTACAATAGTAATATTAAATATGATATCTAAGTCAATAAAATACATAATAAAAGATATTATAATATTGTGAGATCTATTGTGATGAATAATTCTAGTGGAATATCAACGATAGTTTATGGTAGTTCTTAATTTGGTGATTTGGGGTTAGGAAACTTCCAGAGCTGATTGGAGGCATCAAATGACACTTTTGGGGGTGAAATATTTGTGGGCTTACTGTTGTAGAGAAAATTGTCTATGGATAGACAAGCCCTCTCAATGGCCTTATTATAGTTAGTGATATATCATAATATAGATTACTATGGATTCCACCTAGATCTAATGCATACATATAAATTATGCTATGATAAATTAGAAGGAGGATATCTTACCTTTTCCCTATGTTTTTCCAATTATATCCTTATGGAGAAGCTCCTCCGATCCAACTCCTATGCAACCTATTATATCTTCTACTTACACACAAGAAAAACAACAAACCTTCCTCAAACCTTTTGGCACATGAAATATAATTGTATGCAAATATATCTCATCTAATACCTCAATTTATACTAGATCTACCAAAGACAAGAACACCACACCAATGATTTAAAACATTTTTGGAGAGGAGAAAGAACATATATCTATATTGATAAATGATTTACAACAAACATATATTACCTTGAATTTCTTGTTTCATTCCTTTCTCCAAGTTCCTTGAGCTCTCTCTTATCTCACCTAGGCTTTCAGTCTCCACTTATGTTGATGCCTAACACCCAACACTATTGCAATGGGATGACAAAGGACTCTCCAATTTCTCTCCATAAATGTGAGGACTTAAACTAAGTGTATTATGTATGATATTAGATCACCATTCCCCCAATTGGTCCTCTCTTTATAGCAATGTAGAGAATCTTAGAGATAGATTTAAGGCATGTGAACTAGGTGAAAACAGGTCATGCACAAGTTCCATGATCAATAATGCATCATGGCCAACCCATCTCTCATTTATCTCCTTGGAAGCTCTCCAAATATAGAAAAATGAGGGGTTGGCTTTGGGTTTTGTATGTACAAAAAAAATTTGATCACAAGTTTAGTACGAGAAACATGCAATCAACCACTTTTCTTCCTAGAAAAAATGTGACCAATCTCAAATGTGGTGTTTTTCAAGAAATTTCTTAAGTACAACTCATGATTTTGAAATAATAACATCATTAGGTTATCTTAAATTCCTAGGGTGACAAATACAAGTGTAACACTTACCTCTATCCCCCCAACATTGTTCTACACACCGAGTTGACCTACTATTCACCACATTAGAGTTTGTATGTGAAAATTATGCCTCGGACAAGTTGACCTACTATGTTGAGCACCATGATACTGAGTGGATTCTATGTCAACACCCAATACCCACACATGTGGGGATAGTCATGTGTGGAATTTCAAAAATATTCTAGAGGGTCCAAACCCTAACACTAATTGAGGGTTGAGGCATGCAAAAACCTATCCCTAATCCTATATGGTTGTTGGCATGTAGTGGATAGACCTAGGATTGAACATGAATTCACCAAAAAAACCCTCAGATACCATCCCTTTTGGAATCACCTGCAAGTAGGTGAAGTCTCACTCGAGGTATCTATGGGAACTACAGGAACCAAGTTTCCACAGTTATGAAGGGATGGGAGGCAGTATTGACAACCATTAGTTCATTATATATTATGTCATGTGTGAAGAAACATAATAACATGAAAACTATTCAGAATAATAGACATACATCATATGCACGTAATAAAAAGAACAATAAACACATCATGACACAGAGACACCATCTTTAATATGGTTCACCCAAAATGGGATACTTCCACATTGATCGACTTCTTATTATATTATTCAGAATTGTTCATTACAACATATGCGAACTACACTCATACATTATGCCCTTGTCATTCTCCTATCTCTCTATCTATCTCCGTCACTCTTCACTCTTTCATCCTTGCATACATTGCATACTTCCACGCTCTTACATTTCATTACATACTAAGCTACTTCTATATCCCAAAAATCTTACATATTTATATAATTACATTAGGGCTTAGCCCATATCAATGGACCCAACATGCCTAATGGCTTCAACGATATTCCTTCCTTTTGTGCAAGTTAGTCCCAAAAGTGCACCAACTGTATTTCCTTCTTTTGTGTGTGCTATGCAGTTCCCAAAATTGGTCCCAAAATCCTTTCCCAACAGGGCCCCAACACTCACCTATGGATTGTCCCAAGCCACTTAGCCCTTCTTCTCTTCCCCCTTCCACGTCACAACAAACTTCTCAAAATTTTCCTTTGCAATTGCGACCTTCTCCTTTTCTTGTGCTTCTTGTGTCAAAATCCCCTCTAATGTTTGCACGGTAATGGGGGTCTTCAGTTTCTCTGCATTGTCTTGCACTACTTACTTCACTATCTTGTATAGCTACAAGTTCTTCATTCATCTGAAATGCCTCTTCCTGTAGTGGCTCAATCTTCTACACCAGAGTATGTTGTTTGGATCTTATTTGGATTATCTTTTGGTGTAGCTACCTATTCTCAACTATTGCAACCATTCACTCTGTTTTTGGAAGAGTTCTCATTGTATATTTGATCTTCTGCACCTTCTCCTGTGTAGTCTGTAACCTTTGTTCTAATTCTTGTATCTCTACATTCTCCAACAATCGAGTCCACATGTTGGATGTTTATGGGCTGACCTAGGTTCTAACTACAGGATTACCAACAACTCTTCGACCATCGACCCTTCTTGATACAAAAAGTAAACACACCACACAAAGTGCACTGTGTAGTCTCACCCAAGATGGATTTAGATGTCTGCAACTCAGATGTCTGCAACCATGGGATGGGATGTATATCTCTCTCAGGAACATTAGATATATTCATAGACTAAATCTCGAACCCTCATTTATTCAGCTAGCCCTAACATGACCTTAGCTTGTGTTAGCACTAGGATTCACCTTCATATTGCATGGAAGGCAAGCCCAATACCCATCAAGTTATAAGTGAATGTAAGGGTGTTTAAAGGGTCAAATGGAAAAGGACTCAAATGATAATGTTCTAACTCAGATAATAGGGCTAGCATGCACCAACAATTAAGGTCTTGGCTAACTTCAATCAGTAGTTTGGGAGTAAGTATGAATAGAGGGAAGACTTGAATGAGATAAGTGTAGGGGTTGTTGTAAACATCAGGTCCACAAAAGCCTAAGGAGGAAAGTTTCTTAACACAATATCTTATTGAACGGAGAAACTAAGGAAGCTATATAAACATCATTATAACATAATGATCAAACATACATCATAACAACACCACAATTATTCATGTGAATCATTTAAAGCATGCACATTTAGCATCAAAAGCAAATAAGCTGAAAGAGAAGCTAATTTCTATTAGTCAAAAAGTCTTAAGTCCAGTACATCACTAGATCACAATTACTTCATCAAAATATTACCGTATAAGGGAGCCTTTCTCAACCATCCGAACCTACTAAAGCAATTGATATATCTATTTATAACAAAAATGGAGGCAACAACTAGAGATACGAGTTGGCCTCCTTCCCTTGAAAAACTCTAAACATTTATTTTCTCTAATAACTTATCTAACCACCTATGTTATAAAACAGGAAAATGTTGGTGACTAATCCAACTGAAGTTCAAACTGAATTGATTCCCTTTTGCTGCGCAACTCCTTGTTTTCCATGTGTCTTTCAAATCATGTGGTTATATTCATGATGCCAGCTGATGTTTCCACAACCTTCTCCATCATTAATCTATCCCAAAGTGGTTAGCTTGGTCCTCCTAGATCCCTGGTGTTTGTTGGCAGCTTCCTTGAGTAGCAAATCTGGGTAGCGCTCTAAAAGGAGAAAAGGTAGTGCCTTTGTGCTGCATATGTGTGCTAAACTTTTCCCTCTGTGAAATATTAGGTAGCACCTGTAGGTAGAGCCCATGTGTTGTGCCTGTGTGCCAATTCTATTCTATTCCCAATATTAGGTAGTGCCATTAGGTAGTGCTACTTACGCTGTGTCTATGTGCGAACTCTGTTCTCTGCCCAATATTAGGTAGCAACATTTGATAGCACCAATTACGCTGTGTCTGTGTACAGGTTTGGGTAGCATTGCCAAAAATGTAGCACCTTCAATATTGAACACGCATAGATAAATTTGTGGTCTTCCATAATGAAAAAATCATTTTACTCAGGTGCCTTGAAATTACAATAGGTAGTGCCTTTTACCACTGGGGGAAGCTAGCACTTAGCAAAAACTTAAAACCTAGATAGTGAAACGCTTAGAAGCCTGCATAGATGGTAGAGATAATATTTTCATATCAGTTAACCCTCCCAAAAAGGAACCATCCTAAAAAATGGGGCATACCTTTTACTAGCTATTTTGTCATTTTGACACTTAACCTCACACTCTTTCTGGTAGAAAGAGAATCTTCAATTGACACAACATACTTCTTCTTCTTAGCATTGGAATGATTCTTTAGTGTGCTCTCCTTAGCTGTTGGTTTGTCATCCTCAATGGAATCTTCAACTAACACCTATAAATTTCTTTGGGCTACCTCATCTTGAAAGTGCTTCAGCTCAGCCTTTAGCTTTGTATTCTGAGAATGAAAGCCTTTTTTTTGCCTGTAAAGATTCTTTAACTGTCTATGAAGGGGTTGGGCCTTTCTTGTTGCAAACCTTGCTAAGTCAAGGGTGTGACTATAGCCATCCATGAGCTCTTTCATCTGAGCCAAGTGGACCTTATCTTCTGCTTTAAGACGAGCTATTTCTTTTCTTTCATCTCTAAGATGCTTGATAAGTCTTTTGTAGGTATGAATGTCAGGAGGAACAATGGCATGCACAGTGTCAATAGGATTTTTCTCAGACTCCTCTTCCTCCTGCATGGGAAGTGTCTTGTCTACCTCATCAGGTTCTTTGATGGATTTACTTTTATTCTTCTTCCTCTGCATAGGGGTTTCTTCATTTCTTATCACAGGCTCCTGAAAGTATTTCACAGAGGTTTCATCTTTTCTCTCCAAAGGTCTCTTAATACCTTTACCTTTACCTTTCTGTATAAGGGCTTCTTGTCTTTCTTCCATAGGATTTTCAATTCCTTTACCCTTCTTCTTTTGAATAGGGGTTTTTGGTAAAGACTGCTCTTTGAAAACCTCCTTAGGAATTGATGACCTTTTGAAAGGTCTTTTACCCTTGATTTCGACTATTGGAGGAGAAGAGGGAAAGAGAAGATTCTTCCCTCTCTTGGATGTAGCTTTGGTAGAAGAAGTTACCTCTTCTAACCCTGGTGGAGGAGGTGGTGAAAAATATCCGTGTGGAGAAGGACAAACTTCCTCCTTAGCTTCTATGACCTGCTTGCTGATCTCTGAAACTTGAACAGGGGCTCTGCCCTTTCTCTTCCTACTGGTCCCTGCTTTAGAAGTACTAGTGGGTGACAAAGGACTTGCCTTCAGTGATTGAGGATTTGGTGATAGATCCAACTTGAAATGAGAGGTAACAACAAAATTCTCCCATGAAATCTCTTTCTTACCCAATTCCTCAGAGACTAGCATTCTGATTAATCCAGAGTGGAAAAGGATAGAATCCACATCTTTAGATTTGGCTTGTATCCTGTCTGACATCTTACCTATACTCCTTAACAAGTAATAGGGAATATTCATCTCAACCTTACCAGTAAAATGTAGCAACAACCTTATATGGTACTGGTACAATGTGTTAAATCTCCCTTCACAAGTAAAATATCTCTGTATGATCTTCAATAATCTGTCAAATTGTTCAATCAATTGGCTCCTTGGCATAACTCAAAGCCATAGCTTTGAACCACTTTCAACCTGTAATGGGGATCCTTGTTGCAACTGAGATAGAGGCTTTAGTCACCTCAAACTCCAAATCCCCAACCTTGGTTTTCCTGCCATCAAACTGTAATGCAAACTGTCTTGCTACCTTTGGATGGCCTCTCTACATGTTCTGATAGAAAGAGAGGCACCCTACTCTTTGAAAGGCCTCTCTTGCCATGGGCTCTGTATCAAAAAGATGCATGTCCACCAGTTTTTTCCTAACCACCTTGCCGCCTTTGTGTGTCTTCCTCGATTGAGGAGTCTCCATGGCTCAGAATGAGGGATTTTGAAAGGCTTAAGGGATGGTAATGATAAGGAAGGGTTTGAATAGGGCTTAAAATATATAAGGCTAACCCTTTTAGACCCTTAGGCTTGTACAGGTATTCTGGACTGTAAACAGTGAGGGGGTAATCCAAAATTATCCCTTTGCAATTGAGTAAAAACGCCAAAATCCGAGGTGAAAGGAAGAAAGGAAAACATAGAGGGTTTGAGCAGCACCTCTGGGTAGTGCAACACATACACAGAGGATAGGATATTTACAGGATTGTGATTTCAATGGTTAAAACAAAAAATAGTGATCATACCATAGATACAGGCAAAGACGTTTATAGGTATGAAGAGGAGAAAAGACAAGGTTACCATGCAAATATGGGTCCCTTACTACTGTGCAAGATTAGCAAACCAAAAACCCGAGCAGAAATTTCCTGTGAAAATTAATATGCAGAGGAGGAAACACGGGATACCTATGGAGTAGACACCTGTTGAGATATTCAACACAATATTATGATGAAATTGAGAAAAATTCAGCCCTGGAATATTTCTCAGCATTGAATTTGGTTGACAAGCGGTCGCCTGATCAGAACTTGCGAATTTGCGCAGCACAACATTGTTGAGTTTTTCAAAATTAAAAACCGTTACCAAGGCTCATAAATGAAAGATCTTTGAAGGCGTAATTAATCGAATTCTGGCACTAAAAAAAAGGGACATGACATTAGTCGTGGAAATCATGACTCAAGGTGGAAGTATGATGAACGTGATAGGCGCTACAAAACTGGCTGATGAGTAGGCAACACTTGCATTCCAAAACATGATTGGTCAGGTAAGCAAGGGCAATGAGGCATTCCTATGAGATCATGAGTGAAGAGGAAGAGGTGTCACATCAGTTTGGAAATGGGATGGATCGACCTAGGGACAAGTGATGAAAGAGACCAAAAATAAATCAAAAGATAAAATGGTTCAGGGATAAAAAATCAATTTGAGGATCAAACTAGAGCTAAAATTCAAAACATTAATCATCTAAGGGGTCCTACTAATCATAAACTAATAAAGGGATGAAACTTTCAAAGAAAATTAAAATCTAAGGCTTAGAAAAGGGAATGAAAATAAACTAAAAGACCCAAGGCAATTTAGTGTGATAACATTGGCTCCACAGGGGATGACATGCCCCCTGCGGGTTGCCAAGAATGAGTAGATATAGTGCCTTATCCTAGGGTTATGGGGTCAGTTATTGAAACAAAAATAAAAAGAGAATGATATTTACAATGATATGAAGAGCCACTCAAGGCTTAAGAAAAGTAATTTTTCAGGAAATGCCCATTAACAGGGCCACCGAAAACCTCTTCATTCTCCATATTCTGCAACTTGAAAGTTTTATTAGAGAATACCTCATAGATTTTGAAACGACTGATCCACAAAGATTCAAATTTATTGTGCTTGCCTTTATCTTGCTTCGGTGCATCACACTTGAGCACTAGATCACCCAATTGAAAATCCTCTTTGTTCACCTTTTTGTTGAAATCCTTCTTGATCTTCAGTTGATGGTCATATGTTTTGTCTACAAGTCGCTCTTGGGTCTGCTGCACTTCAACCAGCTATTGAATCCTTCTGATCATATGATCAGGTTCCCCTTGATAATATTGGAAGAATTTTTCCATAGGTAAGGCAAGTTGAGAAGGAAAAACTACCTCAACTCCATTACACCAGCTGGAAAGGGGAAAGTCCCAAGGACCTTTTCACTGTCACTCTGTTAGCCCATAGAGAAAATTTGAGTTTTGAATCCCATGCCTTTTTGTTATCCTCTAACATCTTTTTAATGATCTTTATAATGATTTTGTTCTAGGATTTTGCAAGCCCATTTCCCTACGGATAGTAAGGGGTGGAATGAATCAAAGTGATCCCAAACTATTCACAGAACTGAATCAATGGTTCAGCCTTGAATGATGAAACATTATTAGTGACGATTCCGTTAGGACACACAAACCTTGCTATGATGTCTTCCAGGAAACCAATGATCACTTTGTGTGAATAGCTTCAATCCATTTAGTAAATTAATCTGTAGTAGTCAATATCCATCTATTTTGACCACTAGAAGCGGGATGGATTTCCCCGATAAAATCTAGGCCCCACTGCTGGAAGGATCCTGAGGCTGCCACATGCTTCAATGAAAAAGAATTAAGCTACATCTTTCCAGATAACTTCTGACACTTAGCATAGGATCTGATCTTAGCACAAATATCAGTGAACAAACTAGGCCGAAAGTACCTAGCCCTGAGGATCTTGTATGTCGTGGTTCTCCAATAATGATGCCCCCCACATAAACTGCCATGAAAATCATAGATAATCTTTTGGGCTTCTTAGGGGTCTAGGCATCTCAAAACAACTCCTAATGGATCCTTCTAATACAAAATTTGATCAACAAGGCAATACTTTATTGATTTGAGTTTTAAGGCCCTCACCTTGTTCTTTTCCACACCACTTGGAGGCTATAAATTTTGCATAAAAAATATAACGTCCTTGTACCACCTGCAATTTTCCAATGTAGAAATGACTTAAGGACCTTTATCAGTTATCTCAGCCTACTGATTTTCTAAACATGAGTGAATGAAATTCACCCCCAATGTTGAGCAATTTGATTCAGCCAAGAGCTTGGCTAAACCTTGGCCTTTAACCAATTTTTTGGGTCTAATCTCCAAATCAAATTCGAGTAATTTAGCAATCCACTTGCTCCTTTTTCTGTCTATATTAGGCTGAATAAGAATTTCTTTTACAATAGCTGATGGGACATAAATAATAACTCTTGAATGCATGACATAAACTCTGAATGACTTAAGAGATTTAACCAATTCATAGGCTTGCTTGTCCATGATGTCATATTTTAGTTCAACATCTCTCAATGCCCCGTTGAAAAAGGAAATAGGCTTCTCTAAGCCTTCAACATTCTTCTGCAATAGGACTGCTGCTACCATATCAAAACAGGCAAAAGAAAAAACAAGAAAGTCCTCGGAGTAGTTGGGGCTGCCAAGGACTAGGGCTTTAGTCAAGGATTTCTTTACTTGATCAACATAATCATGGGCCTCAATAGTCCATTTGATTTCACTATCCTTCCTCAACATGGCTGTGATATACTTAACTAACTCAACAAAATTTGACACAAATCTTCTCAAAAATTTGATTCTTCAAAGAAAAGATTGTACCTATTTTTTAGATCTAGGAAGTGACAAAGTTTGTATAGCCTCAACCCTCCTAAAATCAATCCTTACCCCTTCAATTGACACAATATTCCGCAATAATTTTTCTTATTTCATGGCAAACAATGATTTTTTCAGATTCAAAGAGAGGCCAATTTTTTTTTCATTTCAAGAAAACCTTTCTTAAATGATCACAGTGTTCTTTATCACACTGAGAATACACTGTTATGTCATCTAAATAGATAACAAAGTTTTTATCCTTTTTCTCCAATAAATGCTATGTCCATATCTCTTTTAAAAGTTTCCCCTGCATTCATCAAACCAAAGGGCATCTTGGCTTACATAAATGTACCCCAAGGAGTGGTAAAGGCTGTCTTCTCCCTGTCCTCTAGAAAAATAGAGACCTGATTGTATCCAGAAAATCCATCAACCATAGACATCTTGGCTGCTCCTGTCACCTTCTGTAATATGTGCTCCATCTTGGGTAAATGGTAATTGTCCTTCTTTGAGATTCTGTTCAGATTTCGGAAATCAACACAAAGTTTGATTTCTCCATTCTTTTTTCTTACTGGGACCAAATTGGATACCCATTCAAAATAACTCAAAGGAATGATAATTTTTGCATCCAAAAGCTTCTTAACTTCTTTCTCCATGATAGGCAGCAACATAGGATTGATTTGCCTCAACGTTTGCATGAAGGGTTTGGTGTTTTGTTTTAATGGGATCTTATGCTCTATTATGCTTGTGTCATAAGTTCTGAGATCTTCATAAGTCCAAGAGAATACATCAACAAATTCTTTCAACAACTTAGTATATTCTACCCTCTTCTCTTTTGATAGACTGCTTGACAGTTTGATGTAATTTGGATCCTTTTCAGTGCCCACATTGCACTCAGTTATATCTGCAACATCAGTGGATACCTTCCCTTTCAATGCCACATCATTCCCATAAAATAATCTTTCCAAAGGAACCAGTCCCTTTGGTATATGATTACTAGGCATCTGCACAATATGATGATTAGAAATTTTATTGAGGAAAACATCAACATGAGTGACTTCTGAATCATGATCTTGATCAATGTGTAATGCAGAAAATTCATCAACAGTCTCAAGAAAATTTTTAAGTTCTAAATCATCTTCGAACACCTTCCAATATTTTACATTGTCCGGTATGGAAGGCCTGTATTTGACTTCTACATCATACTTGATTTTGGTGGTATAGGAATTTTGAAGTTTCTAGCTGATACAACCAAAGAATCAGCCATGGTATTCTATTCTCTAGGAATGAATGATATACTAAAAGCAGAGAAAAAATTGTCCACCAAATCCCACACTTCATTTCTATAAGATTTAAGCCTAGGATGATTTGTTTGATAAAGATTTTTAATTTGATGGACTATCAATTCAATATCCACAAATATTGATAGCTCTTCTATGCCCATGTCTTTAGCTGCCCTCAAACCCAAGACAAGGGCCTTATACTTTGCCACATTATTAGTAGTCTCAAATTCTAGTTTATATGACAAAGATATAGTTTCTTGAGTTGGTGAGACAAAGATCACCCCAACACTAACACCTTCCTTGGAAGAGGCTCCATCAAAGAACATATTCCAGACAGAAGCGGTTAGAAGAGGCTCTTCAGAAAAGTTGATGGAATTTTTTCTGATTTCTAAAGGGGCTTCAGGAGCATGAGTGAGTTGCAAAATACTAGATCCCAGATCTGTATAAAAGGCAAAAACATGGTGATTGGTGGGATTTGCTTCATCACTAATGATGTAAGCCAATTGAGCTTCCCTGTAAATTCTTCTATGCTCTCCCCCAAAAACAAGAATAGTAGCATAAGAGAGATCCATCTGCAAGGTTCCCCCAAGTCTTTTTATCCAGGATCTTGACAAGAGCATGCCAAACTTGGGGGGAACATCAACAACTACAATATCCATAAGTATACTCTTCATGGACAGCTGAAATAAGGTCACCACCATATCCTTAATGAATCCAAGACACTTGACTTTTCTGGAGTCAAAAGAATATAAGTCACGATAGGTCTTTGTGACTTCTAACACAAGTTCATCCATAACAGATTTTGGCATAAGATTGTGGGATGCCCTTGAATCCATGAGACAATTGTGTAGCACCTTATCATGTATATTTAGTGAGGTGTAGAAAGGTGGGGATGAGTCATCTCTAGCTTCTATTAAAGGACCTAAAATCACTGCTAGTTTTTCATCTTGCAGATTTATTGAATCAGTGGCATTTGAAGATGATTTAGGATGTAGCATTTTGGATAGGTATTTTTTAAATTCTTCATTTATGAAATCCAAAAAAGGTACATGGATCTTTATTTTCTAGATCTCATTTTCAAAACTGAAAGAAGAAGAAGGTTTTAGGATCTCTTTAGTTTCAGGAAAAGGATTTCTGATCAAAACTTTTGGGTTTTGAGAGTCTTTTTCCTTGTTGCTCACTGTCACAACCTTGGTAGAATCTTGTTTTTGAACAGGCTGATTAGGGGCATTAGTTTTTTCTTCATTCTTCTTAGATCTCAGATTATATCTACTAGCATTTTCCTTTTCTTTCTCTCCCTTGCTTAACTCATTAATTTGAATATCCATTAAAGATTTCTCATAAGAGGATTGAGTCAAGTGTGGGGATGGGGATGGGGATGTATCACCTAAGCAGTGAATCTCAGGATCACATTCTACCTCCTTTTCTTCTTCATCAGCCACTAAATTATTTTGCAAAGGAGATTGCACCCTTTGATCATCTCTCTCTCTATTTCTAGGATCTCTAGGAAAGATTTGGGTAGCATTATTTGGTCTCTTGTAGTTACCTCTATTATCATTGTTTTGAGCATTTCTATATGTCTTTTTCCCTTCTGATTTTAATTTCTCAATTTCAGTGGAAAGATATTTTACTAATTTGGTCATATCATCTACTTGAGAATGGACAACAGAGGAATTAGAAGTTGAAGCTTCAACTCTGTTTTTTCTCCTATCCCTATCAGATTTCCCCTTGAGCTTATCTGATGCCACTATGTTGGATTCTACCTCTAAGGCAACATCTCACATATGAACCAAGGAAGGTGACCTTATTTCTCTGAAAAGGAGGAAGAATTCGAAATCAAATGCACTGGAATAAGTGATTTTTTCCATGGTTTTAATGGGTTTGATCTCATCAGGGATCTTCTTGTACATTTTGTTAAATATTTTAGAAAAGTTAGAGATAAACTCTCCTTCTTTCCTTTTGAAAGATCCAAATTTGGTGATGTAGTACAAAAAATCCTTTTTGTCACCCCAATGCCTCAAGAAGGCTCCATCCAATGCCTTAATACCAGTAATGGATCTAGGGGCTAGACCTCTAAACCACTTCCTAACCTCACCAAAAAGGCTTTGGACGAAAACCCTCATCCAAACATCTTCATTTTCAATATTTTGGTTATCTACATAGCTGTAGAAAGAAACAAGATGTTCCTCAGCTGTTACATCTTCTTCTCCTGTGAAATTAGGCATGTATTTCAAATAATCTCTAGGAGGGAGAGCATTCACTGGCTGAGGTAAGACTAGAGGAGCATATCTTGCAGCCACTATGGAACCCATCCTATTTGTAGGGGGGTTAACAATTGCCATTTGATTTTGGATCCTAGGTGAACAAGGAGGAGAAGGAGACTTAGTTGTGTGCAGATTAGGAGAAGAAAGAACGGATGAAGGGGAAGTTTCAATCTTCACAACAATAGGCTGAGTCTTGGAAGAGGATGGTAAGGTCTGAGAGGGAGATGAAGTTCCTACTTCTTTGGCAGCAAAAGTTTTAACAGAAAGAGGTGTAGCAAAACCTAAAGTAGGGAAATATTCAAAACTATCAAGACTGAAGCACTTCTAAATATCAGGGGAAGAGAATATATCAATGTTTTATTCTTTCAATTCAGTTTCAAAGGAATAGTATTCAACAAGAAACTCTTAAAAATCAAGTTTTTTAGATACTTCAGCAGAAGATAAAGGAAGCTTACTTGATAAAACAATTGGAGTATAAAGAGTGGAATCAGGCAACTGACCAGAAGCACTTGTAGTAGCAACACATTTTTTTTTTTAGAAGCTTTTCCCTTCTTGATTATCCTCTTTGAGTCAGCCTTAGGTGGAACCACATGTAGCTGTGGATTTGATCTCGTATGTCTACCTTTAGGTGCTAGAGATGAAACAATGGAGTCACCAGATGCAGGCTGCAATCGTCAAAATATTGAATTCTAATGCACCTTTAGAACTAGAATACTGTGTCATTTTAATCCCAGGGAAAAATCTTCAAATCGTTCCCCGACAACGACGCCAAGAATGTTAGCACTAGGATACACCTTCATATTGCATGGAAGGCAAGCCCAATACCCATCAAGTTATAAGTGAATGTAAGGGTGTTTAAAGGGTCAAATGGAAAAGGACTCAAATGATAATGTTCTAACTTAGATAACAGGGCTAGCATGCACAAGCAATTAAGGTATTGGCTAACTTAAATAAGTAGTTTGGGAGTAAGTATTAATAGAGGGAAGACTTGAATGGGAGAAGTGTAGGGGCTGCTGTAAACATCAGGTCCACAAAAGCCTAAGGAGGAAAGTTTCTTAACACAAGATCTTCTTGAACTGAGAAACTAAGGAAGCTAAATAAACATCATGATGACATAATGATCAAACATCCATCATAACATCACCACCATCATTCATGTGAATCATTCAAAGCATGAACATTTAGCATCAGAAGAAAATAAGATGAAAGAGAAGTTGATTTCTTTTAGTTAAAAAGTCTTAAGTCCAGTACATCACTAGATCACAGTTACTTCATCAAAATATTACAGTATAGGGGAGACTTTCTCAACCATCCGAACCTACTAAGGGACAAGTCATGAAAGAGACCAGAAATAAATCAAAAGCTAAAATGGTTTAGGTATCAAAAATCAATTTGAGGATCAAACTAGAGCTAAAAATCAAAACTTTRATCATCTAAGGGGTCCTACTAATCATAAACTAATAAAGGGATGAAACTTTCAAAGAAAATTAAAATYWAAGGCTTAAAAAAGGGAATGAAAACAAACTAAAAGACCCAAGGAAATTTAGTGTGATAACAGCTTGGACCAATGACTCAACTATTCCAACAAAACTCCATTGACCATTATAACAACATATACCAAATGAAATATACTCATCCGCTACAACATAAGATTCATATCTAAACACTAACTATGACATTCATCCATTCAATATTGTTCTAAAGAGTTCATCAATTCATCCATAATGCACAATATTATTTCCTTTATTTTTCTAACATGTTCATCATAAACTTATTAAGAAAATATAATCAGAAAGACTGCACGCATACACACATAACACTGATATACCTTGTTTCACCTCCTCCTAGGATACGTCCACAAAGATTTGGCACTTTGGCTCTTTATTCATATTCATGCAAAATCTAGTGTTGCACATTGTACAATTCTTCCATCATTACATTCGATCTCCACAGATCGTGATAGTCTTCAAAAGATTGAGAACCTCTAACCAGTCTCTCAACAAAACCCTCCTATCCAACTAAAGGACATTCGAACTAACCCAACAATAACAAAAACAACCTTTTCATAGTCCTAGTGCATTCTACTTATACCAAAAATGGGACAAAGCCCTTAGAAAAACCATAACCCTAAGCAGATTAGGTTTGTCCACTTTCCAACTACTCAATATCAGCTAGTCCTCGATCCAACTGTTCTCCAAGTCGGCACTTGTCCACTTTCCAAATGCTCCACAACAGTTTTTCCACTTTCTAACTGCTTTTCTCGGTGCTACTTTTCCTCTTTTTTCGGCGCGCTCCTTATTCTCCTTTGTTTTTGGCGCTTTCCTTATTTTTTGGCACTACTTTGATTCTTTTCAAAAATTGTCCTATGCCAACAGGTCCCCAACACTGAAATCGTGAATCATCCTGAGTCACTCATTGAATCCTACTTCTTTCACTTCCTGTGTCAGTGCTACATCTGTGTTTCTTGTTAGCATTTCTCCTGAGCCTGGTTTCTCTTCTCCGCCATGGCTTCTATCATATGAACAGTGACTGGAGGTTTCAATATTTCTCTTCCTTACAAGCCTATCTTTTCTACCCTTGAATTTTTTGTGTCAATATCCATGACTAGATGTTCATCCTTTTCCTATAGGGGCTCCAATTGAGCCTGTCTTGCAATTATCTCTGCTAGTACTGCCTTTTCTTCTAATTGTAGACTCTTCATCTCTGTCACAGTCTTAATCTTTTCTGGTAGTGATATTGTCATCTGTCGCTATATTAAATATTCGATTGATGCGTGGACCCTATCCTCCTTTCCTTGCAGCTCCTGCAATCTTTGATCTTCTTGTACTTGCGTCCACAGTTGGCCACTATGCTCCAACAAAGTTTTCATCCTTTGTATAGCCTACGCTATATTTTCTGCAAGTTCTGTGGCATCCTATTCTCGCTGTGCCTTGATTTCTGGAGGGGTAGTGGGTGCTACGTGCTCCTCCAACTCTTTTATTTGGCTCTTGTATTTCTCCAAGGCCTATGCTATGTTCCTCATATTCTCCTCAGAAGATACTTGTTCTGAATCTGTGTTGTCTGGGATGGTTTGGAATACTTCCCCAATATACTTCTCCATATCCTCTACCTTTTTCTACGCTATATTATTTTCCTTCCCTTTTTGGATGATTGCTTCCTTTAGTGTGATGTTCTCTTCCTACGCTATTTGTAAGTTGGTCACATCATACCTTTCCCTAGACTGAATTTCCTATGTGACATTAATCTATAATTTATACAGTGCCTTCATCGGGATCTTGGCCAACACCAAGTACAATGTATCAATTTCCTTCAAGGGATTTTGTGCTACCTCCTCATTGATGAACAACGTCTCAGGTGTTATGATAAAGTTGGTGCTCCCTTGCGCTGTGATTTGCATTATTTCTCCAGCAAGTATTCCTTCCCTAGTTTTCGCTGGTTTATCTTTTTGTGGTTGATCTTCCCTGATCCTTAACTGTTCCAATGAATTTTTCACTTCCTGTACTTTCTCCATAATTGAATACCTATGCTTCTCAACATTCTCCCACACCTCTGATAGTCGATCTTCGACTGTTGTGGCTAATAGTTCAACATCATCTGCTATCAATGATGTATGAGGTGGTGTTCTATGGGCCTTTTCCTTCTTCCTGGACCCACTTGATTGCTCCCTTATTCTATTCTTTTGGGCATCTAATGGCTCATATGTCTCTGGCATATGTGTATGCATTCCTATCCCTTGCCCAATTTCTTCCTCCATAGGTATATCATGTGTCTCTATCCTTTATTCTTTTGAACACACTTCTTCTCTTGTAACTCCTGGTGTCTATCCTATGCGCGGTGGGCCCTGTGTGGAACCACCCTGTGATTTATTCTGCGTCCTATGTTTATTTTGAATTGGGATACTTCCCCCCACTAGAACTTGTGTTTTCTTCTTCTTCTTGCTAGCACCACTTATGCTTTGTCTGCTGCACAAGGATTGTTCTATCTTGAGTCTGAGTCAGTCCTCCTAGCACTATCCTTGGAATTACTGGCATCTTCCATTCATCAGGCCACTCCTGGACCTCCATTTGTATATCCTGCATCGTCACACAGTATCTCGATTGTAGCCAATCCTTGGATGGGTCCCTCTTCTCCTTCAACCACATGCTATGGCATGTTTCTTGAAAGTTGGAAATTTTTTCAAAATCCTGGACTGTCTCAGGGGAAATCCTCCATGTGTCAGCTAAGTGGTTTTGGATCTCCAACAAGTATGGAGAGAATACATCATTATTCACCTTCTTTGTCTTTGGGTCTGATGTGCTCCTAAGAGAAGTGTACCGCATTGTGCCACACTTTCCTACTCTTTGAAGGAACATATTGTATGTTGGTTCTTTCCATCCTATAAGTGCAATGAGGATCAATAATCAAGAGTAGTGGAACTCAGATCCCCAATTTTGCATGTCCTTATAGTCCTCCATGAAGTTATTGAGTAAATAAGGGCCCTAGCTCATCGAGCTCCCCTTCGTGCACTGCATTGCAACCACTACCACTTATGTTGGTACTTCCTCCTTTTGGAATTTGCGCATTAATTTTCACCCTATCAACCTTGTAGAAAATCTCATTGCAGGATCATTTATGTCATTGATCTTGATTACCCTGTTTCCTCTATCCGTGCCATACTTTGTCGTGATTTCGTTAGAAATGGCATTTGCCTTAGTTTTGTATTCTAGATATTTCTCTGGCTTCTCCCCATCCATGGGTAGCCCAGTGATAGCTACAATCAAATCCACATTGATAGGCATTGGCCTATCCATCCACAAAATTCCTCCATGCACGCTTTTTAGGAGTTGTTTTACACATCCATTGATGTGTTTACCACACCCAAAGTATGGTATATCAAGCAAATTCATGATCCCTATGTTTTAGAGACCCAAGATCCACTGCACAGGCTCCAACAATGGTGTGCCTGATGGGCCCTCTCCTCTTCTCTCCATGTAGTTATGTTGCACCAAATCCAAAATTTGACTGTGTCTGCCACGTCATGGTCTGAGTACTTCATCGTGTGTACTACTATCATTTCATCATCTTATTTTACTCCCTATGGGATTTTTGGCATGAAAATCGTCAATTATTCCTGTGGGTGTGGTATTCCTTGTGCATTTCTTTCAACTCATGCTTTCTTCTTCCCTTATGGGGACGACGCCCCAAACTTTGGTATGCCCTCGTGCTATGTTTATTTCTCTTATTCTAGCTCTAGGAATTACTACACTGAACCCATTACAAGTTCTTCATGTTGTAGTGCTTTTCCTCTTGACGCGTCATACTCTATCCTTTTCGCATCTTCCTCAGGCTACCCAACCTCCTGTGATGGGTTTGATTCCTCCTCCACTTGTGTGCTAGTGTGCTCATATTATGGCGTATGAATTTCATCCACATTCATGATTGTTTACATGTCTTGTGTCCATGTTTGTGTCACCCAAGCGCTGCTTCTAGTGTTTCAATCGACCCTTATCGACGCTCCAATTGGTGGTGGAGACATCTTGCTAAGACCCAGACTGCTTATCTCTAATTCTCAACCTACTCTCCCAAATTCTCACTCTCTCATGATTATATTTCTCTCTTCATTCTTCTCCTTAGAGAAAAAACACAAATGACCATATTTTCCCCCTTTTTCCGACTTTGTAGGTGGGACGATGTATTGACAACTATTTCGCACTCACAATTTTCACTTTTTCACTTTTTCCTGTACGCTACACTTTTGTACCTGTCAACTATTTCCCTGCATGCAATGTCTTTGTTGTAGGAAAATTCCCTTGCAGATGGGTGAATATCCTCTTAGATTCTAGACCCGTACTACCAAGATAGAAAGATGCTAACATTGGTGATCCAGGTGGATATTGGTGGCCACCCACCTATTCCACTTGGACCCCCACCATTGCTTCTTTCCGTTTTTCGGTTTTCACACAATATTGATCCATGTGGATATCGGTGGCCACCCACCTTTTCCAAATGGCTCAAAACGGATTTCTGGCAATTTTGGCAATTTACTATTTTTAGCAGGTTTTAACTTCCGGGGCCATTTTGAGGGTCCAAATGAAGGTATTTTGAGATAGAGGCTCTCAATGATATATGAAGGCATTATTGATCCCCCAAAATGAATCTCCTCGATGATACCTTTCCAATGAGCTATCACACGCCTAAAACGGAGATCGTATGCAAAACTTACGACCCCGGGAAGTTGATGTACTCACTTACCCAAACGGGGCCCACATGACTTTTGGCGCTTCATCTCGTAGGGTTAGGTTTTTGGATGTCTAGGAATTTTGGCATTCCCATTTATTGTAAAAATTCCTTCAGAGCCTCATTGTAATCATCTTCTCACGGATGCGAGTAGCGGCCACATCTCTTCTCAGATATAAGCTACCAGTGCCTAGCTAGTTTATTTTCATACCGTCTGTAAGCATATTTCAGTCATTTGTTATTAATGAAATGAAGTCTTATTTCCGCTGCATCTTTGTGTTTATGTGTATTTCTGTATTTCATTGTGTTCCTACATAAATCCGAATCATTGGTATTAGAGCGGTTTTCTCATTCTCGATCCTTCTTTGCATGTCCCCAACGAGATCAGGGTATAAGGAGTTGGGGCTCGATCTGGTTGAACCCTTGCAAGATCAGCCTCGCAAACTCCGACGACCGCCCATGGGGGAAGAAAAGAAATATGAGGGAGAAGGAGATCCTATCAAAATGTTGCCCGAGGAGGCCCTCGAGAAACAAAGGAACGCGATGATGGACAACTTTGCCCAGATTCTTCAACGGATTTCGACTGGCAGTGCATCGACATCCAGAAGCCACTTTGGAGGTGCCACTCCTTTTAAGGTACAAGTAAACTTTGACATTCCCATTTTTGATGGCCAAATAGATGCAGATGTCATAGATAGATGGTTGAATCTGTTAGAAGGATATTTCTCGGTTCATGACTTTTCTGACCGAGAAAAGATTATTTTCGCACTCCTAAAAGCTGCCCCCCATGTCAAGGACTAGTGGGAAACGTACTCGGAGAAAGAGGGTGAGGGATAACCCTCTTTGTTCTCAGCCGCACCCACTTGGAATTCTTTCCGAGACACCATCAAGGAACAATATTATCCCGTGGGGAGCTATGAGGACAAATACATACAATGGACTACGTTGCGGCAACAAAGGGACCAAGATGTGCATGAGATGACGAATCTGTTTCATACCCTACGTACAAAGTTGGGTATCAAAGATTCAGAGAAACATTTGGTGTTAAAGTACCGCAATTGTCTACATAGATACATTCGGGAGGAAATGGAGTTCCTCGACATCTCCTCACTTGGTGTGGCATACCGATATGCTGCCAAGATTGAGCAGAAGTTCAAACAGAAGTAGTGAGACTTTGGGTCTACAAATCAGAAGCACAAGAAAGGTACTCCCAAACCGCAAAACAAAGGAATGAGCCAAGGTGGGGCAGCCCAGGACAACCCACCAAAGCCACAAGCAAAGAACAACACCATGAAGCCAAAAAAGGACACGGGGAAGTGGTGTGAGTTCCATAAGAGCTCCACTCACAACACAAGTGAGTGTCGGGCTAAGCAGTCACTGGTAGCCGAGTTGAAGGCTTATGAATCGGATGCATGCTCTGACTCTGAATCAGAACCTGACAAGGGGAATGACATGGGGAAGCAGATTATCGATGCGGAGCCCAACGCCACCGTTGCCACCACGAAGATCCAGAAGGAGGAACCAGAAGATCCAGAGGAGGCAGAGCGTCTCTTCCATTCCAAGATGTGGGTAAAGGTTTCCCCGTTGCAGTTCATTGTCGACAGTGGGAGCCAGAAGAACCTCATCTCGGTAGAGGTCGTGAAGCGATTGGGCATGCCGACCACAACACACCCACAACCATACACCATCGGGTGGTTGCACCAAGGATGGGACCTCCGCGTCAGTCGACAATGTCGCCTTCCCTACAACATCAAGCCCTTCACGGATGAGGTATTATGTGACATTGCTCCTCTTGAT
>ML829727.1:56803-69711 GCA_009831015.1 Picea engelmannii
CCAGATAGACGAGTAACTCTTTTTATTTTTATGAGCTCGAGGAGGATAACACATGCTCGATATAAATCACCTTTGGTAAGTCCCTCTTCCTTTGTTTAATGAACTGTAAGAAGTAAGGGTTCGGTCCCATATGGGCCCTTCTGTGTGTGATTTTAGCAAGTCCATAGAAGGAAAACTTGATGGTTTTTCATGTTTAGAGATTCTGAAAAGAACTTAAAGGTGACTCCAGGGTTTTCCTTTTTCATAATTTTAGTATCTAAAGTCTGAAAAAGAGATAAACTGCTACTCGGGAGACTCCCTTTAAATACCTTTTAACGAGCGTGAAAGGAAGAAAAATCACTTGACGATCTTTTCATATTTAGAGAGTCTAAAAAGAGCTTAAATATGACTCCAGGGGGTTCCTTTTTCGTGTAACCTTTACGAGTCCGAAAAAGTAATAAAAGTCTAATCAGTTACATTCTCATGTTTTTTCGAGTGCGATAAAGAAGAAAGATTATGCTCGTCAGTGTCATAAGGTTTTCAAAAATATGTTGCTTAAAAACCTATAAATATAGACAGTTCTGGGCCCAAAGAATTAGTAACTCCTCAAAAAATATTAAAAACCCCAAAAAACTTTATATTAGTGAGAAATAGAAAAAATCAAACCTATCAAATAGTGAAATAGGTTAATAATTTCATTTACCAATTGATTTTTACCAAATTCTTCCATATTTGGAATTTTCTACCTTTGGGAGGCGATTTTCGAGCTGTGAGTACGGGATTTGCAGTAGACCATTTTTAGTTCCATCTGGACTAGGTTGGACATATTTCTTCTCCAATCATTTTTTATCGTTTAATTTTGTGTTTTAGCTTATATTTTGGGTGTTATGGGCTCCTTGGGAATCCCTAGGTGCCGAACCATATCGCCGCTACATTAAAATGATGAGGGGAGCACCGATCAATATTTCAATGCCCTGGTGCACATGCCTAGGGAGTGCTAGTGCTCTATGGGTAGATTTAAGGGAGCGTTGGTGCAGAGCTATTTTGTTTTTTTATTTTGGGCTAAAAAGACACAATTTTCTTCCATAACAAGTTGACTAAAGATGTTTAAATGGTTGTATTTGAATATTTCACTGGTCATTTAGCCATGATAGAGCGGAAAGAACACGAACACGAGTTCAATGAAATTTTCTCTTTACAAAGCCCTCAAGCAAGGGAAACTTTGTGAAATTGCAGTCTACTCAAGTATTTTAAACTCTAGAACATGAGGAAATAAGTACTATTACTTGAGTACTTGATCGGTTTGTGGGATGATGCCAAACAAACATTTCACATTGGGCCACACATGCTCGAGATTGAGCTTGATGATGTTTAATTTATAATGGGGCTCTCGAGGAGAGGGGCTCATATCCTCTTGTTAGGACACAGGGAAAATCCTCAGCCAATTGAGGCATATGTTGTTGAGCACTGTATACTAGGATCACAATTAGTAGATGGCTAAATCGTGATCAAAGATGTAAGGGACTTGGAACTTCGGTCGCTTCTATTCACCATCACCAAATTAGCGAGTAGTACTAGTGTTCATCTAGCTTCCAAATCACAGATGTCATATACTTTACAATGTGTAGAGCCCAGGTTGTTTGACTGGAGCACAGGGTTCCTTCAAAATGTTAAGGAACATATATCGAAGTGCAGGATAGTTAGACAAAAGCAGTTTGGATATGGCTCTTTTCTGGTTTCGTTCTTCTTGGAGCGATTTCCCCAGATGCAGCCACATGTTGTGTTGATAACACGTCCTGTGACTGAGCCACGGTTGGAGAGATGGACCAGTCTATCCTCGAGATTGGGGAATGATCCCTCATCATTTAGATTTATAGTTGATTTCTTCTCTTTTTGGAGGAGACAACTAGTTGTTATTGAGGATTTTCCTTATCTCGGAGTGGACTTTTGGGGTAGTGCAAATTTGGTGCTCCCCAAGGGTATTCAGTGGAATGTGTTAGGTATGAAACTAAACCTTGTCACATATTGTTTTTTGTATTTTATATTTTTTTTCTTATGTGTACAATGAGGGATCTAAATATATTTTTGTTTCATAATGCAAGCAGAGGCGCATCATATCTGGCATAGATGCTGACACTGGGGAGTCATGGAGATGCACATGTAGCAGTAGAGCACGAGGTTACGATGGGAGGACTTCAAGAGGTTGAGAGGAACCTGTGAGGTTTGACCATGGGTTTCCCACCTCTCAGGAGGCGAGACATGCCTCTCCATTTGTAGAGACACACAGTTGGATTTCCTGAGATTCTGAACCATTTACTTCGTAGAGTGACCCATGTAGTAGTATGCTTCACATAGCACAACGTGATACAAGAGGGTGACTAGGATCTTCATAAGATTTTGTAGTCTTTTATGATGTTGTCATGGGCATGAAAGCCCAAAATGTTTTCCCTATTATGTACCTTTTGATAATGTATTTTAAAACAAACTTTTGCTATCATGCATCTATATATATATCCGAGTTTTGTGGTGCCTATTGATGTTGCAATTTATCTTATGTGATTTTTTTGTGTACATGTGATTCATGTTTTTTACAAATGTTTTATCTATGTGCAAGATATTGATCCCATATGTAATTAGCTAATGAATTCGACGTGGTATTGAGTTCTCTCAGTATATGTCTGTATTGTATAAATTCAAACAATCTTTCGATATGACGAACTCTTAGGTGGAGACATAGTAAGATAGGGTTGTGAATGACGTATTCATGGTTAAGATGTCAAACCATGAGTTGAGAGTCTAGGTTAATAATCATATGAGTTATACCTAGAGAGGAAGCTTCAGTTAAGAGTATGATGATGAGATGATATTATGCCATGTTATTGGTTTCCGATCCTGGGCAAATTCCTCCTGAAATCACCAAATCACCAGAGTGGTAAATGACCCAAGTGGAAAAAGCAATGTTCTGGGTGTGTCGACTAGCGCCATATGCAAACTTGACAAAGATGGGAAAGGGAGATGTCATCTACGCATGCAATCAAAAGACAAATTATAAGAAACTAAGACAACACTCGTACACGCAAGAAAAAAGACACACCAAATTAAAAGTATACAATAAAATAGTGTACAAAGCATAGATACCAGATGTTCTATGCATAATACTTCTTGAGGTAAAGCCCATTTTGGGGCTCACCCAAAGATATTCCATCGTAGTCGACTAACTCATAGGTGCTTCTATGTAATACATGTTTTGTGATATAAGGTCGATGCCATAGATGTTCTAACTTTCCTGTCCCCAACTTATCATGAACTTGGCCATAAACTAGGACTAAGCCTCCTTCTGCAAAAGCACGAGGTTGAACGGATTTTTCATATTGAATTTTCATTCCTTTTTTATATGTCCTTTTATTGAGAGCAACATCGTGACATGTTTCGTCCAACTAGGTTAAATACAATAATCGTTCCTCTTCAACAGAGGTACGAGGCAGGAGTTCCATGGTGAGTTTTAACGAAGGGATCTCAGACTCGATTGGTAACACCGCTTCTATGCCATATACCAATTGGAATGGATTGAATCCAGTTGCAATTTTCACTAAGTGCGGTAGGCCCAGAGTGCAGAGAAAATTTGCATGTGAAAAGAGGTTTTGTTTGTCCCCACCATGCATTGGAGCATGGTCTTTAGGACTTTGTTGATAGCTTCAACTTGTCTGTTTTCTTGAGGATAGTAGGGGGATGTGTTTTCATGGCGAAAACGCAACTTGAAGTGAAACTCACTCATCATCTGGTTCTGGAAATGTGAGCCATAGTCATTGAAAATTTCTTGTGGGACACCAAAGCAAGTGATGATGTGGTTAAAAACAAAGAGGGTTGCAGTATGACCATCATTAAGAAATGTACGAATAGCCTGAACCCATTTAGTGAAATAATCAATGGAAATGATGATATAACCGTGCACCCCGGCTGAGGTAAGATTAAATTGCATAAAATCAATGCCCCAATTTGCAAAGGGGGCGATGACAACAATGACATGCAGCACAACAAGGTAGGTACGTGCCTTTTTATGAGAAACTTGACAGGGTGGGCATCGTTTGACGACCTCGATACAATATTTGAAGATGGAGGGCCAAAAATAACTGGCACATAAGATTTTATGGGCTGTAGCCATTCCATAAAGATGACCTCCACAAGCTACAAGGTGAAAATAATTCAATACTCATTTAGCCTCATTGTGGGTTAAACAATTTCATAGGACAATATCAATACCACAATGGTACAAAGTGTCATTGATGATAAGGTAACGTTTAGAATGGTGGCGGATACGATGATGTTTGCCACGTGAAATATCAGGCTGAAAATGTTGGGTTTGGAGATAGATAATAATATCTCCATACCAAGGGTTTGACGTGCTAATGAGGAACAAAGATTCATTGAGAAGAGAATCACTACGCTTAGTATTCTCATCGGCATAGGGAAGATCGTAGATTATTTCCGAAAAAACAAATGATTTTTTATCTTTTGATTTGGCAAACTCGAGATCGAATTATTAAAGAATAACGACCATTTGGAATATTTCCCCCCAAGGACTTGACGTTTTAAGATATGGTACATGGGGTTCGAGTCCACAATGTCTGTGGTAGTGCGTAATAGGATGTAGTGGTGAAACCTCTGGATGACAATGAATGCAACCATAGCTAACTTTTCAAAAGGAAAATATCGTAGCTCAGGACTAGATAGAATCTTACTCAGATAGTAGATCACATGTTCGTCACCATTAGGATCCTCTTGAACTAACACCATAGAAATAGTGGAAGAAGAGGCAACCGAACAAAGGATATAGTCTTGTGCATAATCTGGGGTTTGTAAGAGAGGTGTCTGTGTTAAGGAATTCTTAAGAGCATAGAAAGAGCATTGAGCAGTGTCATCCCAGATGAAAGGAGTGTCTTTCTGCAACAATCTCATAAAACCTTTAGTGATTTCTGCGTAATTACAGATGAAATGACGAAGAAAGTTTTCTTTCCCTTGCAAACTTTGTAGTTCAGTTATATTGTTGGGAGGGGTTAAAGCGAGAATATATTTTACTTTTAAGCGATCCACCCTAATCCCATATTTGGAGACGACGAATACGAGGAGTCGACCTGATTTGACATCGAAGATCCATTTGTGAGGGGTCAAATGAATATGGTAAAACCAACATCGAAGAAAAATGGTTTGTAAATTACCAATATGGTCTCATCGATTAGATGAATCACCGGGTAAATCATCAAGGAAGGTTCCACAATATGTTTGATATCGTGAAAATCATATGACATGGTCCGCTCATGGAAAGTAGCTCTAGCGTTTTTAAGACCAAAAGGTAGCTTCCAATAAGAGAACGTCCCTCAAGGGAATATGAAGGTTGTCTTATGCTAATCAAATGGTAGAATATCAATCTGGTTATACCCTGAGAATCCATCCATGAAGGAAAATATAATTCTACCAACACAATTATTGATTATTTGGTCAATAAAGGATGTAGGGTAATTGTCTTTGGAAAATCCTTTTTGAGATACCTATAATCGACGCAGACATGAATGGTTCCTTGTTTATTAATGACCGAAACGATGTTAGAAACCCTTTCCTTTAAGGGGACAAGATAAATAAAACCAGTCTTCAACAGTTTTTCAACTTCTGCCTTTATGGACACAGTTTTCTTAGGATGAATCGGGTGAAGTTTTTTCATACAGGTTTAACACATGGGTAAGTTTTTATCTCATGCACAATGATTGACAGATCGATCCCTGTCATTTCTTCGTAACTCCAAGCCAATACGTCATGAAATTATTTGAATAAAGAAGTATAATCTTCCACTTCCTCAGGCGAACAATTGTCATCGAGATGAACATTTTCCACGATACCTTCTTTGATCGAGATGTCGATAGCGATCATAGAAGAGATGTTTCCCAAATTCCCTTCAAAAGTAGTGTCCTGGGTAAGTATGGGATATTAGGGAGAATTGAAAACACCGTCAGGAAAGATAGGGTGTATATCTTTCTCAATTTCATCTAGACTAGGAAGAAAAAATGAACGATGATGGTTATCATCCCAAGGTTCCTCTTCGATACTAAGAATTTCCATAATGGATTCGTATGATGGAAAAATCCGTAGGATGTAATCGAAAGTAGAGGATAGGGAATCGAACCAATATGGAAACGAGTAAGTGTTGGATGCCAACAGATGTTGGTCGTCCAGTGAGGGAGAGGCGGATTGGATGGCATTGTATGAAGCCTTAGTAGGACTAAGTGGCATAGTGTCACCTAGTGTATCATATTACAAAGGACTAGGCACAACCAAAGGATAAGATGATTCATAAAATTGATACGCCATAGTCGAGATCATATTGATCGTGGAAATATGTTGCGAGGTGGGAGGAAGTGGTGTAGGGAAGGTACCCATAAGGAAAGAGTGTTTTAAAATAATTACGTCTACACTTTCTTAAGTGATCTTAGTATCTCCCAAGAAAGGAATATTGCTGGTTGCAGGAGTGCGAGCGACTGGGGTACAATAATCTAACTGATTGATAGTGAAAATTTTACCTTGATAGGGGAATTGTGAACATCGAAACACCGATGAAGCGAAGAAAGTCATGCCATAAAACCAACTTCTTCCTAACAACAAGTTGTAATTGATAGGAGCATCAACTACCTCTACATAGACATAGACAATCTTTCCTCCCAATTGAACAACTAAGGACTGCAAGAGTCCATGAGGACGAAAACCTCGCCCATCGAATGCTCGTAACATGGTAGGGGATTGATTAAGTGTAGGTGATTTCAACAATTTCCAACAAGCTAACAACATGAAACAAGTGGAAGCTCCCTCATCCAGTATGGTACGATGTATGTGTTGGTTATGAACAACAACATCGATCTGAAAAGAAATCTGGTGAGAAAGTCGTGACTTGAAATTATCAAGGTTAAATGTGATATTGTTTCTTTCTGGATTATCTCCTTCTCTTCATAAATTGGCGCCTGTTGTGTTGTGCTTCTCTGATGTGTGACAGTGATCTGTAATCTCCCCAAAAGTTTTTTAACTTCCATAATCTTCGTCATGAGTTCTTCTCGTTGAGATTCTGCGACATAGAGTGCTTCCTCTCCTCGATCTTTCACATTTTTAACGACCAAATCCACGTCATATTTTGTGATTGTGAGCTCAATGTGCTTCTTTTGTTCCCTCTATTCTTCCTCTATTCTCCCATTTGCATGGTTGATTTCCTCTTGTATTTATGCATAGGTTTAGTGACCTCTGGTATACTTCCGGTCCTTGTCTCTTGAGTTATGATGTCATCTTTATTTTGTTCTTCTCCATTGGTTCTTTCTATGCTGTTAGTTCTGAGCACTGAGGCTCTTGGTACCTTTTACTTCTTCCTTGGGTTCTTTGTTGTTGTTCCAGTACTTGTAGGTTTGCTGTGCTCGACTGCTTTTATAGTATTTGTAGTTGGGCTACTATATTTGTGAATTGTAGCAACTTTTCCCCATTCCTTTCCCTTTGTTCTTTTCTTCCCTGGTACTGGCACCTTCCATTGATATGGCCATTCTGCTAGTATCCATTGGACTTCTTCTATTGTAATGTAGTAGTGAATCTTGAGCCATGTCTTCTTAGGGTCTCTTTTTGCCTGCATCCATGTGTTATTTCTAGATGCCTTAAACCTAGCTATCCCCTCATGCTCCTTCACCACTTCAGGTGAGATTCTCCATGTATTTGCAATCTTCTCCTACTTATCTTGGATATACATGCCACAAATACTTGTATTAGATTTCCTTTGCTTGGAATATGCATTATGTCGCAGGGTTTCATATCTCACTGCACCACACCTTCTTTTTCTTACACAAAACATGGAATACATTGGTTTATCCCATGCATCTAGGGATATCAAAATTAATAGCCAGGAATAGTGGAACTTCGTTCCATCATCCTGCACATCCTTGCAGTCTTCGAAGAAAAGGTTGAGCATATATGACACCCAACTTAGAATTGTTCCTTTTGCGCACTGTGCAGCTATTGCGATCACCCTTGCAGGTGCCTCTTCTTTGTGACATTTCCTCAATAGCTTGCAAGACATCAATTTTGTCGCAAATATGGCAGCTGGGTCATTAATTTTATTAATAATCACCCCCATACTACCTCTGCCAGTGCCAAATTTTTCATTTACCTCTTTTGCAATATATTTTTAATTTGTTTTGTCATTGAGGTATTGCTTTGGATTTAACCCATCTTTCATTAATCCTGTCAACTTAGAAATTAGGTTAACATCTATCGGGACAGATCTATCCATCCATTTGTTGAATGTATGGGTTGACCTGGGTTCTACCTTAGTTCTCCAACAAAACCCTTTTCACCATCGACCCTTTTGGTAAACCAGAAGGCTAAACCACACACAAAGTGCACAATGCAGTTTCACCCGAGATGGATTATGGGTGACTACAGGATGGAGATGTTTGTAGTCATGGAAGGGGTTAGGGATGTTCTTTTTAATTTTCCTCTATTTAACATATATTCCACCACAACATTCATCATATCTACTACTTTATCCATTCAATGAAATATATTCTACATAATTATACTAGTGCACACTGCAAATAAACCCTAACAGATGCATTAAATTATCCATTCATTCATTATAAAGCACATAAAACAAACATAACAGAAATAGAGACACCATTATCTTATGCTTATTTCTTATTCTTATTTCTTATTCTTCATCAAAATAGCATTGCGCGCATTACATTAGAGGATTTTAAGAATAGTGAGGCTGGCCAATGTCGCACCAAGCTCCATAGCTTGCGACCTAACCCTAAGTTATACTCCATAAGTCTCCACTAACTTCTCATACATACAACCAAAACTGAACATACCAAAGACTCAAGACTCAAGACTCAAATAAATTCTCTAAAATAGGCTCGTCACACCTGAGCCCTAATATCTATAGCTCAAAAAGATACCAAAGATTGACACCCTAGATGCCTCTCACATCCTTTATTTATACTACAAAATGGGTAAAAACCCTTACATTATGACCCCAAAAACCTAATCCTAAGTGGACTCTACTTTCCCACTTTCCAACTGTCTTCCGCGCAATTGGTCTTCGATCCAACCATTCCTTGTGCTGATCTTCCTTCTTTTATGATACACCGGTTCCTTTTCCCTTCTATCGCGCTAGTATTCCTTCTTTTATGGTGTGCGATGTTTCCTTTGGTCCATTCCGCCTTTCTTACCGTGTTTAAATCCCAAAATTGCCTGCTCCAACACTAGGTAACCTCTTTCCTTATTCTTAGGGCTTCTTGACTTTCTTGTTACAACCACTTGACCCATTCATTAATTGACTTGTAACTGCTTAGGGGCTTCTTGACCATTCTTCATGGCTTCCAACTTCACAATGCCATATCTCCCTAATCGTGAGGAACCACGTGGCGTACCACTTATCATTGGAAATGGAATTAAAAGGACTATCCATCTATGACTGTCTTACCTACATTTTCATTGTCCTTCATGTCCATATTCTTCAAGCAACTCCGAGTCCCATAACCATGACTCCAGAGCTTTATGTAGACTTCATCAAATGCACCTTCATGTAGACTTCATCAAATTCACCCATCACCTCTACTGACATAAACCACTTTTTTTGACATCAATGATAACTAACTCACCATCAATCTCAACCATACCTTTAGGGCTTCCAAACTTCTCCAAGGGTTGAAATCAATCTCCAAGGGTTGACATCAATGACAACCAACTTCCAAACCAAGTTTCCAACAAATCGTTGTGTTGGTGAGATATATTTGGAGTTGTAGCAACGAAAGATGTACTCAGAGTTGCAATGGTTTGTCTAGAGTTGCAACAACTATGAACGAGCCTTGAGTTGCAACGATTTGTTCATGTCCAAAATTGCAACAACTTGGTTAGCGCCCGAAACCGTATCACTTGGAATTGCAGTAGAGAGGTGATGCAACCACTTTGTGGTGTTGCATACATTGTATTCTCCTATATAACAATATTAGTTACTGAAAGCAATGAGTTCCTTCTTGAGAATTATGAAAAAATAATGTAATAATGGCATATGGGGTAGGGTTCATAACTTAATGATAAATGAGGTGAAATGGATAATGGAAGTATAAAAAAGGAAAGTGATTAACATAAAATGATAAGAAAAAAGGAAAAAATAGGTGTTGAAAGTATTCCATTTTAGGTGCCCATCAACATCTATGCCAATATCCTCAAAAACCTAAAACATATTAAAAAATGTGAAGAGTTGAATTGTCTCAATGAATATCCTTTGTAAGTCAAACTGACCAATCCAAAAAATCCAAGTGAGTGATGTTGATTTTCCTCGATTCAACCCTTGATATGTTGAAATCTCTCCTACCCAACACCTGACAGTTAATTCCAAGTAAATCACTTATTGAATTAAATCACAATTGAGTAATACTAATAAACTAAACATGCAGTGGAAGCATAAACTAGGAAACCAAAAATATCACACACAAGACACCAATATTTTCGAGTATAAACCCCTAGAAAAACCTTGGAGGGAAAACTAGTTCAAAGATTATTTTATTAAGGTCAAATCAAGGCTCCTGTAACATGGAAAATTTCCCACTAAGAGAATATACATTGCAGACAAACCTGGAAATGCTTGTGCTGTTGTATGACCCTGTACCGACACACTTTTCAAGGTGTGCATACCTTTTCCTTATTGAACCCATGTACATACATGACTATCTCCATTGAAACCCATGTACATGTACGTAAATACTATACATAAACTTTCATACGACACACCCCTTTCTTGTGGCTTAAATTAGTTGAAACCCACCTATGGTTTCCTTTGCTCTCTCTTCTACTTGACATGTTTGATCTCTGGATGAAAGTCCTTCTCCGCCTATCTGAGATATTGAACTACAGTTCTCCATGATCCAACCCTATCTACATCAACACTTGGATGAAATATCTTCACCCAGCCAGTGCGATCTCTTCCCTCATGTGCAAGCAAAAGTCCTTCTTTTCTTCTACACTCTCCACACTAGCAAAATTCCTTCTTTGCTAGGTTCTACTTTGATCTCTCATCAAGGTACCCAATATCGACATCTTACCAAAGGTCCCCACCTTGGTCTCTCACCGAGGTCTCTTGGTCTTGGAATATCCCCATAGATTTGACCTTGAGCTCTCATCAAAGTGTCTTCCTCCATCACACTAGCCTTGCTTTTATAATCATGAGTTATAACCTAAACCTAATCTCTAAAGTGATTGGCGGTTGAGATTACTTCTCACACCCACTTGAGATTTACATGCTAAGATTGCATGCTAATTAATTTTAACACTTTTCTTAAATAACTCAATTAACTAATTACATAATTAATTAATAAAATCACTTTAATTTAATAATTCCTTTACCTAAAGTAAACTCAAGGATTGAAGGACTTGGACGATTTCAACATGCTAGACACAAGCCAATGTGGAAGTACATGTTTGATGCTACCACTAACATCAACACTCCCTCTTAGCGAGGAATGTACTTCTCCCACCTGAAGTTGGCTCTGTTGTAGTGTCCCCAACGCCGAGCCCCATTGTAAACCATGTTTGGAAAGGAATTGTAATTATGTTTTATAGGCTGGTGAGCCAAGTTTTTATAAGCTGGAGGCTTATGTGTTGTTAGGCCAGGGAGCCTGAGTGTTGAAGGCCAAGAGCCTGTTGTTGTATATGTAATCACGCAGAACAATTAATAAAACATAAACACCGCCATGTGCAGACCGACCACGATGAATGAGTGAAGGGGGACTGAGAAATCATAGAGTGGGCAAGGAATTAGGGGCTGGAAGGTGGGAAAAGGGGCTAAGGTTGAGCCTAGGGGCTAAGCCTAGGGGGCTTAAGCCTGGGAATAATATTTTAATATTATCCCAAAAGACATGTGCATTTTATGTTGTATCCTAAGTTTTTGGCAAGGGGAGAACATGCAAGGGAGATGCGTGTTGGTGTAACACATGCAGTTTCATGGGTGACAAGTGTCAACCCTGACGCATGCAAATAAAACGACTAGGGTGAGCCGTGAGAAGGGTTCCTCCCCCATTCTACCCGATTGTTTGAATGTGTACGGAGCCCTGGATAGTACTACCAACCCGACTCCTGCAGAGAACCTTCATGCATCCCTGTGATTCGAAAATTTTGTGTCTGGCTCTGTGGAAATCGGTGTGTATATTCCCTGAACGAGAAGCCTGCGTGGATTTGCGAAAGAGTCTATGTTTGTTCTGGAAAGATGGTATACCCTTCTCTGTTCTAAACCGGGGAGTCTGAATCGACCCCTACGTGGACGACTCGTCACCCATCCTGGAGAATCCAGAATGTGAGTCTATTCCGTGTTGCCAAATTGAGAAAACAGAAGTGTCTTGTCCCTGCTAAGCCTGGTTATACTGTTGCACCTATCTGGAGCTGCCCTGGGGTGTTCGTGTCTGGATTCCCGTGGAATGTGGTGGACGTGTATTGTTTGATCCTGTGTGTCTTGTTGGCCAGTTTGTACAACACTCTCTCTAGGTGAGAGAGGTGGTTGAAGATTGGAAGAATAGGTTGTTGGACCTGTGAGTGACTCCCCCCAGGTGAGAGAGTGCGCAGAGGAAGGAGAGAACTCCTGGAAGGAACCCTGTAGCTGCCACAGAGCCTGGAGACTTCCGGTCCAGCCTGTTCCTGTAACCCAAGGCAAGGGAGATTAGCAGCCGAAGGACTGTCCAGGTGACAGAGAAGGTGTATACTCCTGGGGTGGAATAGGCATGTGGGGAATGAGGGTCTGTGGGCAATGAGCGTGGGAGGTTCCTTGGAGAGAATTCCTTCCTTGTGGTTGTGTGTTGTTTTCCCTGTAACCTCAGCCTAGCCTAGATTTCCTTGTCTTGGGGTGGAGCTTAGTCCCA